>CM054184.1:12053024-12310524 GCA_028829895.1 Sinotaia quadrata
CACACTTTGCAGACATGAACACACGCACTCAAGAACACGTTACAACAATCACATACCCATTCACACTCTGACACTCTTCTCACCTCCCCCCACCCCCTCTTTCATCATATGCCTATGCATTCATATTCAGGCACACGTTGACACATACGTACACGCATAGTCGCAAACATACCAAGAATACACACACACAGAGACACACACACAGACACACACACACAGACAGACGTCCACACATTCTTAAGCATACATGGAAACACAAATGAACAGGAATGCGTGCACAAATACAGACACATTTATACACTAACACCACACAGACATACGCACACAGTTAAACACAGACCCACAGCGATACACACGGAGGTGCACACACATAAATATCGGAGATGCACGCAAACACACACACAAACAGCGCATGCAAGCTGCGTCAATGCAGAGCTGGACGTTTACTGGCGCGCGTTTTCATGTCTGTGCACGTGGACACACATGTGAGTACATTTCCACACACAGATGAGTACATAAGTAGACATAAATATCAATCCACTTTGCCACCACGACTCGTTTAAATGATTAGAAAAAATATTTAAGAATAAGCTTTCTTAAAACTTATATATATATATATTATAATTCTTATCACATTACAATGGAACAACAGAAGCGCACAGCTTAGATTCAAGCATGATCTATTTATAGCACAGTGTGACAGGCAAGTTACTAAACAAGAAATTAAACGAAATAAAATGTGATTTGTATTGAAATTTATTAAAAATTACATCAAATATAAATGGTAATTGTTAATTAGATTGAATATAATCTAATTATAAACACTTTCAAAATATTTTAAAAATAAAGAGTGAATCTTCATCAGTAAAAATAACGAAGAAAAAAATACAAAGATATATAAACACACACTCTCTCTCTCTCACTCATTCACACAAAACATTAACAAATAAACCGACGAATACTTTTGTTTAACGAAGAATGAACTGAATGATACAAGAAGAAATCAAACGAAAGCAAAGAACGATTGAAGAATTTGAAAGAAGGAAGATGATAAAGAAGAAAATACATCAAAGAAAGTGCAATAAATAAATAGTATAAAGAACAAATTTATTTTAAAAAAGAATGAATAAATAAACAAATAAAGACGTGATTTTCTCCCCCCCCCCATTCTAAACAGCAATTAGACAATCAACAAAAACGAAAACGAAATAACCTTTTTTTAAAAAAAAATATGACAACACAACAAATAAGAACGGATGATGGCATTTTTCTAGCAATCCAAAATGTCTTCAAAGAAAACTAAACGAAGAAAACAAACAAACAAACAAACAAACAAACAAACAAACAAACAAACAACAACAAAGTAACTGATAACAGCGACAAAAATATCTCAAAGAACAGAAATTCAAAACAAAACAACTATAAGCCAACCGATAAACGACCCTCTGTTCATCCATCTTTGAAGTTTTATGAACGAACGAGTAATTACGAACGATTTTTATAACGACAGTGTCCTTGTCCGTACGTCAGGGACGGTAATTTCATTGCAGGAGTCATCAACTTTTACCATCTACGTCGACTACTTATTGCGACGAGAAATGAGCTCGATGCTGACTTTCGATAAATAAGAAAAAGGATGATGACAGAAAAGTCTTCACTCACGCACGCACGCACACACGTCTTGTTCTTCAATGTACGAGGACTGATAACGAGAATATTGTGTTCCTGCACGCACAAACTAGGACACGACACCTAAAGTTTTGTCCCTTTAGTGATGAACTGAAAACCCGAAATCACGTATTTATTAATAAATTAAAATACGTGCCGAGAACACGTCATAAAAGGTACACAAATATTATGAGAAGAAGACTATGACATACCTTTTTGATATATTTAGGTCTTTTCGGACAGTTTTCAAAAACTATGATTATTTTTTTCTTCGTGAACCTTCAAACAATCTTCAAGCAGGGAAGACAGATTGAGGCAGCTATAATGAAATAAAGCTCTGAATGATTTAGCGAAGAAAATGTTCTCTTTGAATATCACTCTCATGTCTTTTCAACCATCCTGGCAATTAAAGACAATTGCATTCAAAACCTTGCTATTTAAAACAAAATGGAACTGAAAACAATACCCGTTTTTTTTCTAAAAATCACATTAAGAGTTATCTCCCTTCTCATGGCATAATGGAGAAATTAATAAAGACCTAAATTACTGACAAAAAAAAAGGTCCTTTCTCGAAATCTTTCAAAGCGAAAACGTTAGACACAAGGGAAGCCACCAACATTGATAATTGATTCCACTGAAGCAAGCAAAACGAGTGGAGCCCGTAATTTAATTTTTTACAAGTCGCCCCAAAATGCACCCTATTTCTATACTGCATGTAACAATCCTGTTTATTGACATGAGATTTATTTCTGACACAAAAGACTATGCTTGGATTATGCAGTCATCCAGATTTTATGCCTTGACCTGAGGTTAAGCATGTAATTCTCTACTTAAGCAGAAACACATCTCTCACACTCGAAATAAAGCTTCTAGCACGCGAGGGATAAAAGGAAAAAAAATATTACGAGCAGTTATGTAAAACTTTGAATGTTTTCTTCAGCCGCAAAAGGGAAGTAATAAAGCGACGAATCCTTCTTTATGGGCATGGTTTCCGGAATTACAAGCTGCGCACGTGACTTTACGATGTTCAAATCACAGGAAATATTCCAGTACAATCTAAAGAATTGTTTATACATTTTATTGTACATGCATTCAATCATTACTGCTTTGGAAAACTCAGCCTTACTTTGACATAACACGCTTCCTCCATTTCGGTTAGATTACAACCTTCGTGAGAATTGCTCTTGTGGAATTATGCGACAAACTGAATCAGTTATAATGGGATAGAGAAATGAAGGGAGATAATTTAAATCTGTAGTTATAGAAAACGACGAAAGCCAACTTCTACTTTAAAGTGAAAATGAACAGAGAAGAAAACTGTCGATTGGTTAAAGTGATGTGACCTGAATTTCACTAACAACTTGCAGCATTCACTCTGTCTCAGGTGTAACATCATCTGCTGGGTGACGCCATTCATTCTGTCTCAGGTAAACATCAAGTGCTGTGTGACGTCATTCACGGTCTCAGGGGACCATCACCTGCATGCTGTGTGGCGTCATTCACTCTAGCTCAGGGACCATCACCTGCTTGTGAGTGACGTCATCCACTCTAGCTCACGGAAACATCACCTGCTTGCTGAGTGACGTCATCCACTCTAGCTCAGGGGAATATCACCTGTTGTGCGATGTTATTCATTCTATCTGAATAGACGGACCACCCGCTCACTGGAAGGTCACCTGCTGTGTGACGTCGTCATTCACTCTAGTTCAGTGGAACGCACCTACTGTGTGATATTATTCATTCTAGCTCAGTGGAACGTCAAACTGTTGTTTCATATGAGTCACTGATTTAAAATATCTTCACATACTGTGCTCGTCATTAATTCTACTTCAGTGGAGCATTACATACTGTGCTCGTCATTAATTCTACTTCAGTGGAGCGTTACATACTGTGCTCGTCATTAATTCTACTTCAGTGGAGCGTTACATACTGTGCTCGTCATTAATTCTACTTCAGTGGAACTTTATATGCTGTGCTCATGTCATTAAGTCTGCTTCAGTGGAACTTCACAGACTATGTTCACGTCATTCACTCGTATTCGGAGGAGCCTCAAATCATTGTGTTGATGACACTCTAATTTCACAAACTTCACGCATTGCGTTGCTGTCGTTCGCTCTTATTCAACGGAAAATATCCCTGCCATTCACTCTAGCGAAATTTTACGCAGAAGTTTCGTTATTCGACCTAATTTAACGAACTACTGACTATTATTTATTTGTATCACCCCCCTCCCCAATTCAAACAGGAACTCTATAAACCATTGTGTGTTTCAGGGTATGGGGAAGGAGCGAGCGAAAGAGAGAGATAGATAGAGAGAGAAGATGGAGGAACCAAACACCGGGATAAAGTTAACATGAGCTTTAAAAGAAATCTATAGGGAAAGACAATCGCTATTTTTCATTTCTTTTTAAAATTACTGGAGGAAGCAGTATTTAATAGTTAACTATCGATTATTATGGGGTGGTGAACGAAACAGAAAAATATTTAAAAGAATTTAAGAGACAAACAAGCGTAATGGGCATCATTATCTTTATACAGGATTTGCTTCCAACTGGTACAAACAACAATATATAAATAGGATCAATAAGGGAACGACAAAACTAAAAGCAATAACAAAGAACAAGAAAAGGCCATAACAAAATAAGATAAACAAAGAACAAGGATAAAATGACAAAATAAAACCAAAAAGAAAAAAAAGCAAGAAAACAACCACAATAAAACCTGAACAAACAAAGAAGACAAAAACTACAAAATAAAATAACAAAGAATATCACTAAACATACAACACAAAACAAAATGAACAAAGAACAACACAGTTACAACTTGCCTGAAACAACATAGTGAACTTCAATGGACGAAGGGCACAACAATTATCAGTCTATAACATCGTAATGCACCTTAGTTAATATTTATTATTAAAGGCCAGCCTTAGTTATGTCCCTTAGTTAATATACATTATAGAGATTCAACCTCAGTTAATATTCATTATAGAATGCCAGCCTTAGTAATGACCTTTTGTTAATACTCATAATAGAATGCCAACCTTAGTAATGACCTTTAGTTAAAAGCAAATGTTGTGATGAAATGATTAAGCACTTAGCATTAGTCACTTACTTTCTCGTTATATAATCTCGGCAATGTCGTCAATAAGATGGCCGCCAAATGTCCACACTAGGATGGCCGCCAAATGTCCACACTAAGATGGCCGCCAAATGTCCATACAAAGATGGCACCCAAATGTCCAAACTAAGATACTTATCAATGTCTACACATAGATGGCTCCCCCTCCCCAAATGTTCACCCTAAGATAATCGTCAATGCCCACACTAAAATGGCCGCCAAATGTCCACCTTAAGATAGTCGTCAATGCCCACACTAAAATGGCCGCCAAATGTCCACACATGGATGGCCGCCAATTTGCCTGCCAAGGTTTACAATGAACTGGACGCCAATGTTCGCACTAAGGTGGCTGCCAATATCCACAATAAAATGTCAGCCATAAGCTACTTCGCGCGCAAAAATGGTTCTAACGAGATGACACCCTAACACCGAAGAGTTTGCCACTTTCATCTACATAGAACCAGAGTCTGTGAGACAAGCGAGACAGAAATCCGACGACACCCCGTCAATAAAACCCACCTAGATGCAAAAGATGGAACGTCTATAAAACATTACTCTACACAAATATAGCTGCGAATGCGGCGCAGTTAACCTATTTACTTCACATTAAATCCTCCCACCACCACCACCCACTCCCTATACTGTACAGGAATACCTGTCACGAACGGCCTAGAAACAATAACGACAAGAGCGTATGTGAAAAGTTACCTTTAGCTCAGCTTGGATGAGTGTGCATAAGTGTTGTTGGTGGAGGTGATGGCAGTGGGAAATTATATATAAATTTAGTAATTAAGTCCCTAACACAACAAAAAACGTAAGGCAAAGATTTGGTTTACAAAAAAAAACAGATCCCGACATCTCTCTCAGCAAGAGAACAGTAGTCAAAGCAGAGCAAATGCACAGTACAGAAATACGAAAGAGCAACTTTAAGGAAAAAATAACTAAAAGTATTTTAAATAAATATTTTTCTTCCGTTCTTGTTCCGTAAATAAACACTTTAAGAGTGCTCCATACGATAACGAGTTTTAACTGACGTCATTACAAGACACTGGGGCAGCAGCCGATGAAAAGTTACCCGTAGTCCTAATACAGATTAAAAACAACCTCAAAGAAATCTATTTGCATGCAGGTGACTTGTAGAACACAAAGCCGTTGGCTGACGAAAATAACCTTTACTTCTTTGTGAACTTTATTTGACTAATTACATAAAACATTTATTAATATATATATTTTTAAATGCTCTTAGAGAAACATCACACGAATACACTGACTACAAACAAAAAACCAGACAATCAGTATTAACGTAAAGTGTGCTGCAAACCGGAACAAAACCAGTCATGTACTAAGTACAAACTTATAAAAGCAATATCCGAACACTGCCTGGATAAAGATCTTAATTGAATGCGCAAAACTTACTAATCTAGTCACACTCTGGAGTGTTCAAATAAAACGTTGACTACACATTCTAAATTCAAGATTTCAACTTCTCCTCATTTTGAATATTAAAACATTTCATTCATACATGATCGATAGTTGCGTCTCTTAATCCGCACTAGTCACAGGAATAGCAATAATAATCGGAGTGGAGGGCCAGCAATTTTATATCGGCGTGGAGGGCCAGCAATTTTATATCGGCGTGGAGGGCCAGAAATTTTATATCGGCGTAGAGGGACAGCAATTTTATATCGGCGTGGAGGGCCAGAAATTTTATATCGGCGTGGAGGGCCAGCAATTTTAAATTTGATATTGGAAAACACTTGTACATCGACGTGGAGGGCAAACAATTTTATTATTGACGTAAAGAGCAATCCACTTTATATCGAGGTGGGAGTCATCCAATTTATACCTGCAATTTTAAATGGGCGTGGAGGGCCAGCAATTTTAAATGGGCGTGGAGGGCCAGCAATTTTAAATGGGCGTGGAGCGCCAGCAATTTTAAATGGGCGTGGAGGGCCAGCAATTTATAATGGTTTGGAAGGCCAACAATTTTGACATTTTTATAGCAACAGTTTGGCCCTTAGGAAAATATAAAAAAATTGTTCAACAGAAACAAATGTTCAACAATTATCAAAACTGAAGTCTTTTCATAATAACAGCTACATTCGATTGTTCGTTCCGTGACTACAGTGTCGTTTAGAGTACTGTTTGCAGCACTATACAGCATGTAATTGGAAACGCAAAAGCTAAACTCACAAGTACCCTTTCTGGCGACAGCGCCTTTAAGAGTACTGTATGTGACATCACACTACATTGCTACAAAGAACTGGAAGCGCTCTCGCGAACTACGTTCCAAAGTCTTGTTCTACGACCATTGAAGAAAAAAAACGAGTATTTATTTTTTAAAATGTGTTTCGTCGCTCTGAGTGCAGGAATTACCACGTGTTGTGTTCTGTGCGTTAAAAACTTAAGAACTTTGTGACCTCTGCGTTAAGAACTTAAGAACTTTGTAATCTCTGCGTTAAGAACTTAAGAACTTTGTGATCGTTCATTATTATTTCGAATACAAGCAAAACAAACTTTGTAATGCTCTCTGAGTGAAATTAAAATATAAAATCCTACAAAGTAAGGGACAATTTAAAGATTTGTTTCAAATTTCACTCTGTTCAAATGTATTTTTGTAAGCGTTCTCTGAATAAAGTTATTAAGAGTGATGTCAGTTCAACATATTAGTGCTTAAGCAGTTAGACATATCACTGCCTTATCAATTATACCAATTACTGTTTAATCAATCAGTTACACATATTACTGTTTAATCAGTTACACATATTTATGCTTTATCTGTTACACACATTACTGTTTACACATTGTAAGAATTTACATCCTGTGAGGGCAAATTACGGTCCGAGCTTTACAATTTTCTATTCCGTTTGACATTTTCTATAATTGCTATTCATAATGTGTTGCATATAATTTGTTGTTGACTGCCAGCGTAGACGGTTGAAGTGAGGTCAACTATGAAGAATTTGCCGCAACTCACGCACAATACAAAAATAATTAGGTTAAAGACCAAGTGACATGGAATCTAGGTCAAACATAGCTTGTGAACGAGATTTGCCCCGATACTAAGATACACAATACCAAAGCCACTGGGGTAAAAGCAAGCAGAAGTGACGTCAGACAGAGGGTAAAAAATGGCCGCCAATGTAATTTTCTCTGGTATTTCATATAAGTTTGATCAAACTCGGTGACGAAAGTTCAATTGTTGGTAGTTCACATATCATTTCTAATGATGTTGGAGATAAAAAGGAAACAATGACTGATGAAGACCGTGTTTTGTAAGTTATTTTAAAAATATAATAAGCATACTACATACCGTAAATATGTACAATTATTGTCATCATTGAGTTCATAGACATATTTCTAACTATTATTAAAATTAATTGTGTATGAATTTTACATGAATGACGAAAGCTCTTTTTCAGAAGTACAGTTTTGTAATTGTCATATATATATATATAACATTTACTACCGATATTTATTACTATTAGTGATATTATTAACGATCTGTGCTAACATTTAGAGGATAGCAGTAGCAGCATAGTTATATTTTAAATAAGTGATTATGGTGTGTTGGGTACTACACACGAAAATTCGAGATATTCCTCCTAATGAGTTTAGGTTCAAATTCTTAGTGATAGTACTTTTTCAACTAAGAAACTTTTGGTCCATCCCATTGGTTAGGTTTGTTAAGAATAAGTGTGAGACTATTAGTCATAAAAGCTACTCATTTAACTGGAACTGGTTTGGATTGGATCAGCAATTTTCTAACATATTCTCAATCCATGTTATTTACTCCAACTCTGACAAAAAAGAAACCATCATAAGGGGATTGTCCAAGACGGGTCAATTAGACAATTTAACAATTTATATAACAATTAAGTTTAGAAATAGGGATAGGCAAATTTACCCTGCCACAACTCTGTCACTCTCTCCATCCATCCATCCATCCATCCATCCATCCATCTATCTATCTATCTATCTATCTATCTATCTATCTATCTACGAATCCTTGACTAGTTGTGGTTGAAGGTAAAAAAAGAAATGCATTATCTCGGGTAGAGACAAGCTGAAGTTAATTCCAACTATTCAAAAGAAGTTTAATTTGTACACGAGGACGTTCCTTCTTTCTCAAAGTCATCTCCCCTGATAGCATGTTTTTGTTTGAGGAAAACATAACAGCAAGAAAAAAAATTACAAAAAAGGCAAAAAGGCAAAAACGAAAAAGAAAATGCTTTAATAATTTACGTGGTTAATGTAATTTTTTGTCAACCTGCCAGCATCTTAGCGAATCACCGTCTTCTAACGGTAGGAAAGGTGGTGGGTGTTATTTACGAGATCCCAACAGCCACACTTTTACAAAGGGTATTACGCGGCTTGTAGTTTGATCAATTTTCGTTTACCTCCGGACAGACCCCCCACACACTTCAACTCGAGGGTCAATCAAACTTGGAGAAATAAAAAATAAAATAATTATTTGTTTTAATCTAAGCTTATATGCATCACACACATCTCTTTCGAGGCAAGGAGAGACTCAGTCACCCTAACAGCTCTCCTTACCGTCCTAGACGATCAAATGTGCACTTGACGATAGAACTTGCTTTGTGGAACGATAACCGAGGATAGTCTGAGAACATCTACCGTTATGCAATCAAACAGCCGTTCCACTTCTTTCCAGAAGACAACCAACTGTGGAACGATAACCGAGGATAGTCTGAGAACATCTACCATTATGCAATCAAACAGCCGTTCCACTTCTTTCCAGAAGACAACCAACTGCAAAAGTTGCATTTCACGGTGACTACGAATACAAATCTAACTAAAGTAATGAAAACTGACAATGCAACTGAGGGGCTACACAACACACAGAGATTTATTTATACGATACACAATAGGACTGAGTAAAATGTGTGTTTTTAGCTCTGCGAGCTGTCGACAAGCCTTTTCGTTAGCACAGTGGGTTTCAACGAAGCCTTGTTCATTTCTCGCAAGACAAAAAATTTAAAATCGACGACTGAATTAATTTTAATTAATTTCACCTTTAGAAGCAAAGAATTCGGTGGACTGTTTTCAGTTTTTCTTAACCCCATTATATACTGTTTCCTCCTGCACATTAAATCATTCAGTGATTAGAATTAAGACCCCGAAAGAATTATTTTTTGTTTCCAATCAATTTTAGAATAATGTATTACGACTTAAGGAGGCGTGTTAATGAGCGTCATTCTAGTGGCCATTGCATTGTGTCAAGTGATTAAATTATGTTAGTACGCATGCACCCAACACGTGTCCTCATTTATCTTTATTACGAACATGGCGAACGTACACAAACAGAACAAACCATTTTAATGCAACAAAAAGTGCAAGGTTATCTACATCTCGACGCAAAAGAAAAAAAAGAGAGACAGATAAAAAGAAACTTTTAGGAGGACTTACACAGTGCAAGAAACTAAAAAAAAAATGCGCAGACGCTTACTTATTATCTGACGTCACGAGTGTGGGTTATCTCTCCCCTATACCTCCCGTTAACCTTCATCTCTTTTTACCCCCCACCCTTCCCCCACTCCGTCTTCACGAACACGTTAACGAGGAAAGACAGCAATGTGAGAGCTACTGCAAAGACTATTAAAAAGCCATTAAGAATGTCATTAGAAAAGACAAGCACTGACGGTTAAATACGTCAGAGACATTTTAAGAAAAGAGAAAAAATTTAGGAACGCTTCTTGAATTTACAAGATGAAACAAAAAAAACCAAAAAGTGAAAACAAGAACTCCAAACAAAAATAATCATGAAGATAGCTGCAACACTGACGCTGACTCAAAGTGTGTTTATTGAATGTAAGATTAAATCAAATTAAAAACATACTTAAAATAATATCGTGAATGTAGCACTATTTATGTCGAACTTGGATTATACATTGATTAAATGAATAATTTAATCCTTCCCTGACGATTCAAATCACTTAAAGTTCTTTTCTGTCAGTTCATCAGATGCCTGGAGATTAGCAAGTTCGAGCTGGTATTCTGCTGACAAGTCATCCACTGACACACTGAACGGATCAGCAAACAGTTTCATTAACAATCTGCATTGGTCAAAGTAATGAAATCGTGAATTGAAAGATTGAACCAATCCATCTAGCTTTCCAACATAAACTTTTATGTCGATGTCCTGACTTCTGTACCTTTCCAACATAAACTTTTATGTCAATGTCCTGACTCTTCTGAAGCTGTGACTGAAAAGTGGGAAAGTGCACAAAGTTCCCCGATGCTGCTTGCTGCCGGAACAACTGCAATTTTGTCCTGAATGCCGAGATGTGATTTGCAAGTTGACAAACAAGCTGAATTTTGCCTTGCAACCAATTCAGATCATTCAAGTATTGTATTGTGTCATGTCGACCAGAAAGGTCAAATCAGCTTGCCATACTGGATCAGTCATGGAAGCAACTCCTTGTTCTTGCTTCTGATGGAATGCTATGACCTCTTCAATTAACTCCCAGTATCTTTTGAGTATCTTCCCTCGACTCAACCAGCGTACCTCACAGCAATAAACAAGATCACCAGAATCTGCATCAATTTCTTCAAGAAGATTTCGAGATTGGCGGTGATTGAGCCCTCGTGATTTGATGAAATTAACTGTTTTCGTCACTAACGCCATCAGTGCCTGAAAACCAAGTTCTTTACCGCACAGGATTCTGTTGGTGAATAATACACTGCTACTTCAACAACTGTCCGTTCTGCTTTCCTCTATGCTTCATCAACAGTGCTACCAGCCCGTTACTTTCTCCGGTCATGGCTGGTACTCCGTCAGTTATCACACTTACCAGTTTCGTGAAATCCAGTGAAACACTACTACACATTCACACAGTCTATTCAAAATAGAGCAGACGCAGTTGTCTGACCCTTCATGGAACCCATGCTGATAAGTACCTCTGTGATATCAAACGATGATGACACACCGCGAACAAAAACTAGCAGTTGTGCGATTGAATTGATGTCAGTCGACTCGTATGCAGCCAAAGAGAAGTAGACGAAGTTGGCTGCTTTGTTTGCAAAGCTGTCTTGTCACGTCTGCTGAGAGGTGTGAAATTCTTCGTTGAACTGTCATACGATTTAAAGCCACCGTCTGCAGTTTGCGAACAGCTTCCGGACACAACTTTTCTGATGCAGTAATGATACATTGCTTGACAAAAGGTCGGCCAGATTTCGCTATCATCATCGAAATGTCGTAACTGACCTCACATGCTGCACTAAAATCTGCAGAATGCTTTGAGAAAATGTTCTGGTGGCGATTCAGCGAACGCCTCAGAGATTCAATTCAAGCGGTTCGTCACCGACAACGTTGTGGACATCTTGATGCTTCGTCTCATAATGACGCTTTATATTGGAAGCCTTCGCCACTGCTACTGTTGAATGACACAGCAGGGAAATAACGTTCATCTGTTGTTGAACAAAACATTATTGTACAGCTCAGTCATCATTAAACTGCCGGTTCTCGTTGTCAACCTTTCTTTTACTATTAGCTATCATTTTGTCACAAAAATATAATCAAAATAAACAACGGAAAACATGGCGGGTACTTCCAGTAAACCGGGTAATTTGTGATGTGCACCAATGCAAAATTAATGGCAAAACTGCCAGGCAAATTCTATAGCCATTTGATCCAGTAGTGCAACAAATATTTGACTTTTCCGTTGGACATCGCGGGCCGGAGTTTGTGCTCCACTGCTCTAGATGTTAGTACTGATAATTAATTCTATCACTAATAATAAATATCAATAGTAAATGCAATATATATATAATGACAATTACAAAAACGTCTTAAAAAGCTTTTGTCATTCATATAAAAATCAAACATAACTCATTTTAATAATGGTTAGAAATATGCCTCTGAGCTTAACAATGACTATAAACGTATGGCATGTAGTATGGTTACTATATATTATCAGAAAAATAACTTACCAGACCAGCTCATCATCATTTATTTTTTCATCGGTATCTCGAACATCATTAGAAATTGTATGTGAACTACTATCAGATGAACTTCCGCTGTCAACAGCACCAATTGGATCAAAGTGGTATGGCGTAACAGAGAAAATTACGTTGGCGGCCATTTGACTCCCATTTGTGACGTCACTTCTGCTTGCTTTTACCCCGAGGGTTTGGGATTGTGTGTCTTAGTAACGGGGCAAATCTCGTTCACAAATTATGTTTGTTGACCTGATTCCATTTCACTTGGTCTTCATTGTGTTTGAGTGCCTGTTTAACCCGTTGAGTGACACTGGGACCATAAATACCCAAAGTCAAACCGGTCCGTATGCCACTGGGACCATAATTCCCCATAGATGCAAACGCTCAGTCTCAGCAATCCTAGTCACTAAAAATAACCAACCAGAGTGCAGGAAACATGTGCCTTCACTTCAGCAGCCAATTTGTTACATTTTTTTTTTATTGGGTACTGTAATACAGTGCCCTCTGGCGGGATTTTTTATGCGAATGTGTGTACGTATGGTTTAACAATCTATCTATCTATCTATCTATCTATCTATCTATCTATCTATCTATCTATCTATCTATCTATCTATCTATCTATCTATCTATCTATCTATCTATCTATCTATCTATCTATCTATCTATCTATCTATCTATCTATCTATCTATCTATCCATCCATCCATCCGTCTGTCCGTCCGTCTATCTATCTATCTATCTATACGTCCGTCCGTCCATCCATCCATCTATCTATCTAGTACATTCCTGTCCCTCAGCAACGGATCTGATAACAAATGCACCACGTGCTAAATGTATACAAGTACACGCAACGCCCGACACAAAATCACTAGATTTTCTTTCAAGCATAATTGGTCACTTATCCAGCAACTGCCTTTGAGTTGGGACTTTGTTATGAAATTTTATATTCTTCTAAGTGTACATAGTACCATGCCGAACTGCCTCAACGTTACATAAAACAAGTTGAAGAATACGTTGAAAAAACCTGAGAAAAACCCTTTAACCCCAAACAAATAATACTCATTTCTTACTACCAACCTGCAACACCATCATACACCTCAAGTGTCGTCGTTATTTTCTGGTTTCCTTTTTCTGTAATTTCCCCGGAGCATAATCTGCTGACGGCAACAAAAATAACAGTTGGTGGATAGCTCACAAGCAGCAAAGGCTGAAAACAGCAAGCATTGGTGTTTCCCCCACACCAATCCATCCACCCACAGTCTCGAGAGTTACAGTTCTTTTCCATAATTTCCTCTCCCCCTTCCACCAAACCTCCCCAGTTCAACATCCCCCCTCCTCCCCCCCCCAACACAACAAACGGATCAGAGAAAATAATATCGCCTCTTTTCGAAAGAAGTCTTCATGCAGGGGAACCGCTTAGATGATAGATGACTGTGCCAACACCGTGTTACAAAGTGTGACGTAGACAGCGGAGAAAAGAAAAATAAAAAGATGTATTTCTTGCGGTGGTTGTTGGACTTGACAACGAGCACTCAGTGATAAAACAGCTCCTATCGAAGACGCAGACATGCACACAGCAATGGAAGTTAAGCAAAGAAACAAACAAACAGGCAAGCCAGCAGATAGAGATAATGACAGAGAGAGAGAGAGAGAGAGAGAGAGAGAGAGAGAGAGAGAGAGAGACGAACAGACAAATGAAGGAAATATAAAAGTACAGCCACTGCTCGTACACACTCAATCTTTTGAGGAGAGAGGAAAGTACGAACGACAGCGCGAACGAACTGTCCGACGACTGATACGCAGACAATGATGCCAGCTCTGAGTAAGATAAATAAGACTATAATTAGCTTTTAGTCGACACGCAGCTCGCACGTTCACTACAGGAAAATGGAGGAGGGCAGGAATAAATGTCCAATATCCATGTAAACTCGCGCAAACTGAGACGCTGACTAACACACATGGATATATGCATTACAGGTGCCAAACTTAAATCTACCTATCTACCATCAGACGCATACATGTACGGAGGTAAAGGAATGGATATATGATTATGCGATGTAAAAGCATGCACGCACACTCACACACACAGACACACAGACACGTATAATGTCTTTAGAATGATGAGAAGCAAAACCAGAGTTCAATGCAAGAACATCAAACACACACACATACACGCGCGCGCACACACACACACACACACACACACACACACACACGCGCGCACACACGCACGCATACACACACACACAGGCACACAGGCACGCACATTGGCGATAGAATGTCGAGAAGAAAACGAAAGCACTTAATGTAAGAATATCATACACAGATGCACACATGTGAACACACACAAACATCGATAATCAGCAAGTAACACTCCGACGCTTTTTCATTGCAACACGTGAGCTCCCAATTCAGGTTGTTTGCTTCCAAATTTTACACTTCAAAATACCGCCCATGGTCGGGTTACTTTGACAATTTAACAATTATATAAAAATTAAATTTTAAAATAGGGATAGCTAAATTTACATTGTCACACATACATATCTTAAATATCTCCAAATTGAAGAATTTATAATATAAGCGCGCAAAAATAAAACGAAATATATAGTTCACAAAAGCCACAATAAATCATAGTTTAACAACGCACGGCACAACACAACACAAAACACTATCATAGCACACTATAGTATGATATAACTCAAAACACTATCACCCTCTTTCATTGGCTTTTCAAATCGTATCACACAAAATTCACTGAATTATCAAACCTCGTTATCATACACCAAATCCACTGATTTTCTAAATTTGTTATCATTGCACTAAATCCATTGGCTTTTCAAACTTTGTTATCATACATTTAATCCACAGATTTTCATAACTTGTTATCATTAATCAAATTAATTGGCTTTTCAAGCCTTTTAATCATACACCAATCATCTATTTATTTTATAAATTTCCGTAACATACACGGATTTAAATTATTTGAAAGTACTGATAATCTGGGAAAGATACAGTTTAAAAAAAAGATGGTGTATGAACTGACTAGCAGTTTAGGGCTATTCTCTCCCCTTCCCCTTTTCTCCCCCACCCGATAGGGGCTATCAACACTCCTTTCCAAAAAGCGCTCAGATGTTCCTCCAAAGAGTCTCGTTAGCAACGTGCTGATGAGACACCAAGTTGCTTTGTCAGTATCCATCACCTGTTTCCACTCTTTGTGTGATCATCCCTTGTTTAAGTCTCGGTCATACGGTGCTGATTTTTTAAAATGACGTCTTGGCGACACAAACCACAACTAAATAAGTAATTAATGGAAATTGGTAGGATAGCAAGAGAGTATATAAAAGAAATAATAGGGATGATTTGTCTTCTCCGTAACCAAATATTGGATCACTTTTGTTTCCAAAAACGTTGCTATATGAAACACTATCTGGCTTGGGAAAATATTGCTGCAACTTACAAAAAGCATGCGAAAGCAACATAACTGCCTGAGTTTTGAATTATTTATGTTAAAAGAATAAAGAAACAATTATGTTTCCATATGCTGAAGCAATCGATTATTTTTGTCGTTAGCCAAACCATCTCTCATTATTTCTATTTAACAACAACAACAAAAAGCAATTTTAGGGTGTCACGATGGCTCATATGATTGTGAAAGAACACGTTCTAAAGGTCAGCTAATAAGGACTAAAACATATGTATACGGAAAGACAAACACAAAAGAGGAACGTAGACATACACGCGCACAAAAAGATACATACCCACACTCCAGACACACACACGAGAAACACACCCACCCAGACATACACCAAACACACACAAGGATAAGCACACACATACACACACATAGGCCTACCCACAAAGAAAAGCACATACATACAAAGAGAAACACACACAGACCTGCACACACACACAAAGAGAAATGCACACAGACATACACATACACACACATAAAGAAACACACGCACGCAGATACACACGCTCAAACACACAATATCACATACAGACACACAAACAGATAGTCATAAATGAAGGTAAAGAGAGGGAAAGAAAAATTTGAGAGAGAGAGATGGGAAGGGGGAAGAAAAACGAAAGCAAACGAAATTAGTTTTGGTGTGAAAATGAAGAACGCTTTAGATAAAGATAAACTGTTCAGACCCATTAATGCCAGAAACAACTATTAAGTAGACATACTTTAGTTTTCAGTTCAATCGCTCGTGTCGCTAGCATTGGCGTAGAACTGCAAAGTGCCTTGACAACAGATCGATGTTATGTACAACGAAAAAGTAATAACAAAAACAAAGACATAGCAGAAGCAATAAAATAACCTAGGCCAAAAAAAAAACACTCATCCAAACAAAACGACAAGGGATAGAAAGATCGAATCTCAGGAAGGCCAGCAATATTATTTGACATCGGAGCAATGAAGGATGCGTCAGATGAGAACAGATAACAGGCATCTTGGAATACAACACCACCACAAAAAAGAAGTAGGCTGAAGATCAAGGTCAAAAGGCGATAGGAAAAGCGAATCAGAGAGGTCCTCAAGCAAAGCAAAAAAATAAATGGCGACCACAAAACACAGGCTATTTAAGTGTGCATCGCTTTTCTTCATTTTCTTCATTTTCTTCAACTCGTGACTTTTCAGCTCGAACCTCATTCAAAAATGTTCCAATCATGTTCTGTATAATTCTGTGTCACCAGCTGACGTTGGAAGCGGTTATTAACTTATGAGTTCATTCAACCCTTTTCCCAGCACCCCCTTCCCCGTTCACGTTATCTAATACATAACTTTTAGACAGTGTTTACGTCATTTTGGAAAGAACACCGTTAGAAAGGAACTGTATGTTTAAACGTGTTATTTCACTCATCGTCATACGACAACAACGACAACAACAACAACAATAATCCTGATAATGATAATGACACGATGATAAAACAATTATATCAACAGCAACATTACTACTACTACTACTACGATTACTCCTAACAATAATAATATTGTTAATGACGTTGATAAATATAGCGAGAGCCACAACAAAACTACTACTACTACTACTACTACTACTACTACTACTACTACTAGCTCCTACAACAACTACTACTACTAATGATGACGACGATGATAAAAATAATTATGTCAACAGCCACAACAACAGTGTTCCTACTACTATTATTGCTGGTGACGATGATAAAAATAATTATAATAACAGTAATAGCAAGAATACTACTACTCAAAGTTCATGACCTAAGGGGTATGATACCGAGAAAAATTTCAACATCCCAGAAGGCTCGAACACAGGCCATCTGCAAGGAGACTAACGCCTTTACCTCGCCGCTACCGCTATTAGTCTCCAAAACAGCAGCTACTTAGGTTATATATGCAAAGTATAATATCTATTTAGTCATATCATCGATAAAAGCTCACTTGAAAGACAACTTCCGACTTTACGTAAACACGATCCGATTGGTTAAATTGAGCTTAGTGGTGAATGAAGTTTCAAAAACTACGTTGCCTAAAGATAGTTTCTACCCAATTTATCTCTCTCTTCTTCTCTCTCCGGTTCTACGGTATTATTTGTCCGTTAGAAAAATGGAGAGAAACAGTTAAAGATAAACGCTTCGTTGACATTTTAAAAGTGTTTATTGCTTTTTAGCATAGCAGTCAGCGGTGGAACCGGAAAAAGGTTAACTTTCTAATTTTTTCGTTCTAGTGGCAAGGTCATCAAGTTGTATATTTAGATTTTTTTTTTTAATCCCTGCGTACATCTAGTGCAATGTTCTTTGAGCTGAGCCAGGAAAATGAAATATGCATGCAAGGTGAAGTTTGAAAGTTGTAAAGAAAACACAATACTGACACACAGACAGACATAAAACCATAATACTGACACACAGACAGACATAAAACCATAATACTGACACACAGACAGACATAAAACCATAATACTGACACACAGACAGACATAAAACCATAATACTGACACACAGACAGACATAAAACCATAATACTGACACATAGACAGACATAAAACCATAATACTGACACACAGACAGACATAAAACCATAATACTGACAGACAGACTTAAAACCATAATACTGACACACAGACAGACATAAAACCATAATACTGACACACAGACAGACTTACAAACAAACGAGCGATGCCACTACATGTATCTGAATACTCCACTACAGGGGGAAAGAAGTCTCCCAAAGATATCAACGTCAATACAGCTTGGGTGGGTTAACTGTTGCTGAGATGGCTGACTGTGTGGAGTGATGGGGCCACTTGGTATGGGGTGGGTGGACTAAAACTCATTGTTACGATTAACAGACCATCGAGTGAGTGACGCTCGACTCTTACAGAAATTATGATGAACCGATCTCCAGCAAATAAGTGACCCACGACTGCTGTAGAAATTGTTATATTTAACAGATCTCCAGCAAATAAGTGACCCACGACTGCTGTAGAAATTGTTATATTTAACAGATCTCCAGCAAATAAGTGACCCACGACTGTTGTAGAAATTGTTATATTTAACAGATCTCCAGCAAATAAGTGACGCACGCCTGTTACAAAAAATGTTTCGATTGCCATCAAGATCATTATTATTATCAACGTCAAAAACATCCGGAAATTGACGTAGTGGACGATGATGTAATTTGTTTAAATGCTTTAGTTGTAAGTATTGCTGCCTCAATTCCAAACGTTGCTTTTTTTAGGTACAAACGTAATTACTGAGATTCATAAATATGACTTCATTACTTACAAGTGTTACTTCCTGAGATTCATAAATATGACTTTATTACTTACAAGTGTTACTTCCTGAGATTCATATATATGACTTCATTACTTACAAGTATTACTTCCTGTGATACAAGTATAGTTTCCTCACTAACAAGCGTTACGTCATGAAATACAAGTGCTTCTGGCTAGTTACAAACGTTGCTTCCTTAGGTACAAGTGTCTTCCTTCGTTACAAATGTTACTTCCTGTGATCCAAGTGTGCTTTCCTTACTTACAAGTGTTACTTCATTACATTAGTTACTGGCATTACTTCCTGTGATACAAGTGTGCTATATTGTCAGTATGAAAGCAGCAGTACTTGCGCTCTGAATGTGACAGTATAACCCCCGAAGGATTCCATTAGTGTGTTCAAAAGAATCTACTACAGCACCCAAAATACGACACTAGTATGTTTACAGTTCTGCACTATACAATACTACGCTCAAAATGTGACATGGAAGTGCTTAGAGTACACTCTACACTACAGTAATACGCACAAAGTATGACATTAGTATGCTTACAGGCTATACTATGTCGTAAAACGCTCAAAATACGGCATTAGTATGCTTATAGAGCTATACTATGTCGTAAAACGCTCAAAATATGGCACTATTATGCTCATAGATCGACACAAAGATAATAATACAATGAAATTATGAACCTAGTGCTTTCAGGAATTTGAAGCAGGTGAGTAAAAATATAAAATGATAGTGAAATATGGCATGTACGCTCACAGCATGCCATTATGCTTTGAGTATGACACTAAGACTAGCTCATTAGCATGTTGAAATAATTACACCGATAGGCTCAATTATTACGCTAATGGACTCCTAGCCTGACAGTAAGACTAGCTCATTACCATGTTCAAATAATTACACCGATAGGCTCAATTATTACGCTAATGGACTCCTAGCCTGACAGTAAGACTAGCACATTAACATATAATATGTTCACTATACATAATTTTTCTATGTTCAAAACACAACACTATTGCGTTCAAAGAATGTTAACATCACAATATTAACTAATTAGTGCAAACAGGATTAAAGTATGATGCTCTGATTATTGTTCATCGTTGTTTTGCAAACAAGATATACTGCCTCAAAATATTAAAATTTATGAATAGTATTACATTATACTACACACACACACACACACACACACACACACACACACATACACACACGCGTGCGCGAAAAAATATTTTCACGTGGAACCATTTACCTTGGAAATTAATTCCGCTAGCCCGCGGAAACTAAAGGACACTCGCGGTAATTGCTCCATGTCCCTCTGTTCACAGCTTGGACTTTCTAAATCCATTCCCGTTCACAGGCACCAGTGAGCAACAATGAACACTTAACCACAGACGAACAGCAAGTTCCAAGGAATCACTTTGGAGGGGGGAAAAAATCAACACCCAAACAACCCAAACACTACTCTGAAGACTATTTATACTTGTTTTAAAAGACGTAGTTAGTACCTAGCCGCGTGGGTTTCTTCCCGTACAGCCCAGCCCAGAGTGAAGGGGGCGTGTTCAGCTGTTTCCACCCTGCCATAGTTACTAGGGGAGACAACACGCTTAGCGGTGCCGCAGGACGAACGCATTACGGGAGGATATTGTTCTTGTTTGGTGACCGGCAAGTCGAAAAAAAATCTGGTTTCCAGTGCGACCCTTGCAGTAGGCTGAATCTGATATGATGTTTTTTCCGATCCAAAGACTTTCAAATTCAACGAGAGAGAGAGAGAGAGAGAGAGAGAGAGAGAGAGAGAGAGAGAGAGAGAGAGAGAGAGAGAGAGAGAGAACGTTTCTATATATATGCTAATTTTAATTCTAATCTCAATTATAAATAGAGTGACTTGTGTTTTTTTTATTTACAAACACATGTAATGTTATAACGTACAGTACCTTTCCTTTACGTTAAATCAGTAGAAAAAAATTTTTTTTTTTTAATGGTCCAAAGAATTCTGGAAATAAAGGTCATGACGTTGCCCGGAAGCACTAGCTTCGCGGGCAGATTAAGTCTGAGCCTAGATGACGTTTGAAATACCGCTAACACGCGTCATCAGTCGGCTAGTAAATCTGAGGCTAAAGCAGGCTTTTTCAGAAATATTAGTTTTACTGAATACTTAACTATAGTAACGTTGCACTGTATATTATACAATTTGTCATGCTATGCTCAAATGATCATGTCAAACTTGTTATTTTTAAAAAAAAGTTGTGCAGTAAATATTTATAGATAAACGGAATCAAATACCAGGCAATGTCTGCCAAAAAATGATATATTGAAAGTAATAGAAATGAATAGAGACCCATAAGATAAAAGATACCCACACCCATAAATGCATGCACCATACAGAAACATGCACACAGAAGAATTAAGATACGTCACTAAGTGGTTTGTAGACATTACATGATTACTAATTTGCATGAAGTCACTGCCAAACAGACGCAAAAAAAAAATGCATGCATAATTATTTCTTAAGCTAACGAAGCAAGATCATTACAAGTAACCAGCTACTAGAATGCAGTTTTGAAAAATTAAGCATTTTAATCTATATTTAAAGCAATGGCAGATTCAAAGTATAAATTTTCAGTTTAAACAGCAGTGCCCATTAGTAATTATAACAATTGTCAGTAGGAAAGCAGCAGTAATTGGCCTTAGTTCTTATCAATGGCGTTATTAATTTCAAGAATACAGTATAGTACCCAGTGTGGCAGAGTAAATTTAATTGCCCCCATTTTAAAACTTAATTATTATATAGTTTGTTAAAATGTCACCATGGCATGACCTTCAGGTCTCTACTTGATAATACTTTTGTAAGTTGAAATAACAACTCAGGTAAACAATATGCTAGAAATTGCTGATGTAATCCAAACCAGTTTAGAATGGGTGAGTAATATTTGCTATCCAATAGGTTAAAGTTTACAAATAATGAACTAGCCAATGGGTAGAGATTGAGACTTACCTGTTTAAAGATTGTTCTATATTCTAATCACTTTGACTTAACTCAAGTTCTGTTATGAAACGGTGATCATTAGGTTAATGGTGAGTTAAATGATTGATTGAGAAAGAATGGACATTGAAATATTTTGTACATTTTTCTACTGATATATTATATGTGTAATTTAATGTAAAGATGTATTATGTGAAAAGACAATTTCTACAATTGTGAATTATGATACTTGTATATAACATATTAAATACATGATATTGTTTCTAGCAGAAGCCCATTCATAATTGATTATTTTGTATTTATTATGTTGCACAGCTGTATAGAGCTAATAAACACCGTGTCAAGTAATCTATTTAATTGTATTTGTCATATGTATTTTTTATTCTTATTTAATAAATTTATTGTTACATTTATTGACCTTCTTACACATATTGATAACCTTATGTTGGAGAGGAAACTGGGTGAATTAGGGCTCACTAAATATAGACTAAAGATGGATTTGTCTTCTCCTTTAGTAAGAAGTTTTCCACTCGTGGGAATATTATGTGACCGTAAATGTTGTTTTAGGTTGTGGAAGAGAAAAAAACGTTTTCAGTGCCCATATATCCTCCAAGTGAGAGAGACGAGTGGTGCCTGCTGGAGGATCATTAATAAAATAAATTAAGATTTTCATCAATGGTAATTAGTTTTGGATGGTTAATTAATTAATAATAACAATATCCATTAACTAATTGGTGTTGGCGTCACACGTCGCATAAGCAAGAGCGCTTGTATTAATCATTGACAACACCAAATTTATCTTCGCAAAAAACAACAGTGCTAGTAATGATCATTGGCAACACCAAATTTATCTTCGCAAAAAACAACAGTGCTAGTAATGATCATTGACAACACCAAATTTATCTTCGCAAAAATAACAGTGCGTACATAAATTGCCTGCAAGAGAAGTGTCCATAGATCTGATGTTACTAAGGTAACGTGCATGAAATCAATAGACCTCAAAATAAAGTGAGATCACCTTCCAGGGGGCAGCAGTAACTGGCGTGGGAATTATCACAATTCTCTTCAAGAAAAATAGTGCTCACCTCAATCATAAACAGTATTATCTTCAAGGGAATGGCATAATCAACATCACCTTCAGAGAATCAGCACTGCTCACATTAAACATAATCGGCATAACCTTACAGAATAGCACTGATCAAATAAACATAATCAATATTACATTCACGAAAACAGCAGTGTTCACACTGAACATAATCAACATCACCTTGGGGAATAATACTGCTCACATTAAACATAATCTATTTCACCGTCATGAAAATAGCAGTGCTAACATTAAACAATATTTAAAAAATATAAATAACAGCACTGTTCACACTGAGCATAATCGGATTCACATTCACGAAAGTAGCATTGTTCACATTAAGCATCACCAATATCACCATGACGAGAACAATCGATTCACATTAAGCATTATCATTATCACTTGGACAAGAATGGTAGTGTTCACATTAAGCATTGTATTATCACTTGGACAAGAACAGTAGTGTTCACATTAAGCATTGTATTATCACTTGGACAAGAATGGTAGTGTTCACCTTAAGCATTGTATTATCACTTGGACAAGAATAATCAGTATTCCTGACTAACGTATTCAGACTCCTCATCAACATAAAATGGACAAGGTTTATGCATTGGCTTAATAAATCCGCTAACAACTAGTTAATGGCAACACGTTTATAAAACCATAGATTTCGTTTATTTATTCACCAATTTCTGCTTACCGTATATATTAATAAAGCCACAGACTGTTTTATTTATTCACCAATTTCTGCTTACCGTATACATTAATAAAGCCACAGACTGTTTTATTTATTCACCAATTTCTGCTTACCGTATACATTAATAAAGCCACAGATTGTTTTATTTATTCACCAATTTCTGCTTACCGTATACATTAATAAAGCCACAGACTGTTTTATTTATTCACCAATTTCTGCTTACCGTATACATTAATAAAGCCACAGACTGTTTTATTTATTCACCAATTTCTGCTTACCGTATACATTAATAAAGCCACAGACTGTTTTATTTATTCACCAATTTCTGCTTACCGTATACATTAATAAAGCCACAGACTGTTTTATTTATTCACCAATTTCTGCTTACCGTATACATTAATAAAGCCACAGACTGTTTTATTTATTCACCAATTTCTGCTTACCGTATACATTAATAAAGCCACAGACTGTTTTATTTATTCACCAATTTCTGCTTACCGTATACATTAATAAAGCCACAGACTGTTTTATTTATTCACCAATTTCTGCTTACCGTATACATTAATAAAGCCACAGACTGTTTTATTTATTCACCAATTTCTGCTTACCGACTATTTCCCACGTTCGTTAATTTTGCTGCCGGAATTTGTATATACCAAACAACTTTTTGTTTTTGTTTTTATGGTTTACTTTCAATATTTTTTAATTTTGCTGCCGGAATTTGTATATACCAAACAACTTTTTGTTTTGGTTTTTATGGTTTACTTTCAATATTTTTTAATTTTGCTGACGGAATTTGTATATACCAAACAACTTTTTGTTTTGGTTTTTATGGTTTACTTTCAATATTTTTTAATTTTGCTGACGGAATTTGTATATACCAAACAACTTTTTGTTTTGGTTTTTATGGTTTACTTTCAATATTTTTTAATTTTGCTGACGGAATTTGTATATACCAAACAACTTTTTGCTTTGGTTTTTATGGTTTACTTTCAATATTTATCGATTTTGCGGACGTGGGGAACATTTCCGATGAAAAATTAAAATGCAGAATTAGGAGTGGAATTGTGGCAGCTGATGAAATTATGATGAGCGCTTCCAGCAGAATCCCGTTTTCGTGCTGGAGAATGGGCAATAGCGTAGTCGCTTCACTTGCTGCTTTATTGGTGACCCAGATTATCTTTTGAGGAAGTTCTCGGTAGATACACAATACTTTCGTCTCAAGAGCTCTTGGTCCTAGACAGCCTTAGAGGGACTTGATTCCCTTCAGTATTAAGGGACGTTCCGACCACCATCTGGATCACTCAATAGCGAAGTCCTCCCCCCCTTTCCCAAGGGCACGGGGTGGGGCGTATCAGATAAGAGTATATGGTGGTGGTTAAGTTGTTCCCTTACTCCATAGGGCTGGCGGGGGACTTTCGTCTGCGATGCTTCTGACACTGGAGTGCTAGAAGTGTGTGTGTGGGGATTGGTCCCCCACTGTATATTCTGGGTTCTATGCCACACCAGTTGAATAAAAAATAAAAACCACACACTTATTAAGTACAAATGTAACCTTATGTGCTTCTTCAAGCTTTGCTCTTTCATAATAAAACGAAGCTGTAATACACATTTAAAAAAAAACTGTTAGAACAATGTATACCGAGGGCGTTGTGATGCAGTTTATTAAATATGATATAAAATATCACTTCATGTGTACCAATCCACATACTAGGGTTATTAGGTACTTGGTGCGCAGACAAAGTGTGAATCTAACTGCCATAATTAAAGAAGAAAACAACAACCCTTGAACCAATTAAACAATCATAATCAAACTTGTCGTTATCAGAGCAACTGCTTCATAACTAGATATAATCAGATTTACAAAGCAGAAGCGCAGCTGTGTTTAAATTGCCGTCATAATTAGTGAAGACTTTAACATTGGAAATGTCTAAGCTGCTACCACTGTCTAGTAGAGCAATATGTACGTTCCTCGAGTGATTACGCCGTGCCTGATTAACGGAAATTCTACCCCTCCCCCTTTTCAAAATTGCAGCATGATATTTTGAAAGGATTATTAACATTACCTTTCTGCAACATTATTAAAATGACGCCATATTTATGATATTAACTTTCTGCAACGTTAATAAAATGATGAGATAGTTACGTCCCACCGCTCAGTGTACAAGACGCCTTAGTTACGTCCCTCCACTTATTATACAATGACGTCCTGGTTACGATCCTCCACGTATTATACAATGACGTCATAGTTATGTCCCTCCACTTATTATACAATGACGTCATAGTTATGTCCCTCCACTTATTATACAATGACGTCATGGTTACGACCCTCCACTTATTATACAATGACGTCATAGTTATGTCCCTCCACTTATTATACACTGACGTCATAGTTATGTCCCTCCACTTATTATACAATGACGTCATAGTTACGATCCTCCACTTATTATAAAGATGCCTTAGTTACGTCCTCCACTTATTAAACATTGACGTCATAGTTACGATCCTCCACTCACAATAGAATGACGCCATAGTTATGTCAATCCACTCAGTACACAACGGAGTCGCAATGACGTTCTTCAAACATGTATATAATGACGTTCCATTTACGTTCCTCATAGTATTGTACAATGAGGCAACATATGAGTGTTCAATAAACAGTAAGGCAATCAATACGACTTTCAAGATATCAAGGCAAGTTCAAAGTGCAAAGAAAATCACCGTCGACAAGACTTCAACAGTCTAGTTATTGATTTTTTAAATTTTTAAAAGGTCGTCATCCGGACAGTCAATAAGCAGCGCCAAGTGTACCGAAACGCGCCAGCCACGCGCGCAAAGTTAAATTGTTTCGCTCGTAGTGTGCATTTTTTTTTCAAAGGTAGAGGGGGGGGGGGCTTGCATTAAAAAGAAAACACCGCCGGCTACTATGCTGGCGTGCGCAAAACAATTCCTTCAGACAACCAGATGTGATGAGACAAAAATACATCTCTTCAGACATAACCAGATGTGATGAAACACACACAGATGTGACGAGACAAAGAACACATTTCCTCCAGTCACAACTAAATGTGATCAGACAAAAGAAATGCATTCTGCACGGGAGGAGAGGTAAACAAAATTATGTTCACACTGCTAGACGTACAGCCTTGACCAAACCGTCAGTACAAGATTGCCTAGTCGCAATGTCTGGAGGCATACGACAATTATTTTACTATACTCCCTGTGGGGTGGTGGTGGTGGTGGTGGTGGTGGTGCAGAGGAAATAATTTCTTGCACCTTTGAACTATTGATTTATGGATGTTACTTAGAATTATTTTCTTGCATTTTGAAATATTAATTTCTGGTTTGTTACTTAGAAATATTTTCTTGCCTTTTGACCTATTGATTTATAGTTTGTCATTTGACTCAGAGATGATTTCATGTATATGGAATGCTGACTTTTATGAGTTTGTAATTAGATTTAGAAATGTTTTTATGTGTTTGTACAGCTCTATGACTTGTAATTAGAGAGATTTTCTGTATTGTATTGTCCCTAAGTGGAAAAGTTACTTATGAAGTTGATTGTGTTATATTTTATGCTCACCTGTTTAAATCAGGCTAATGAATTTTTTTTTACAGGAATGTAAGTTTGAGAATGTTTGTGAAGAGAATGGGAGTAGACTTGAATCTTTATGCACTGTCCCTTGATTTGACTTTCCAGAGAAGAGTAAGCCTTTCTTGGGTTTACGTTATCTGCTAAAGACTGCATTACATTTGTCCATAGAGTGATACTGGTGTAGAGAAGTTGTGGATATCACTACATTTATTGTTCTGTTTGAGGAAATAAGCACAGTGAAAAGAAGTACACAGGTTAACTCTAAGTAGAGGAACAGTGCTTTTTCATGTATAAGTTACAACGTGAAGTTGACGAAATTGAACTGAACTATAAATTGTGACAGACACACATGGAGTTGATGAAATTGAAAGAACTATATAAATTGTGACAGACACACATGGAGTTGACGAAATTGAAGTGAACTATAAATTGTGACAGACAAACATGGAGTTGATGAAATTGAACTGAACTATAAATTCTGACATTTTGGCAACGTGTGCAAAGGAATGTTAAGACCTTGCTGAATCAGTTTACATAAAGATTATTGTTACTTATCTCTAATAATCTTATTTCTGTCCTCTGACAAGACTATCCTGTGATTTGTATTGACTCTCTTGTTGAACTGTATTTATGATAGACTGCATAATTATAAAATTATTCAAATGTGGGTTCATGGAAATACTGATGTCAAGTAATCTATTTGTATTGTCATATGTATATTTGAAAATTGATTTAATAAATTTATTGACCTTCTGACAAATACCAGTAACCTTATGTTGGAGAAGAAAGTGGATGGATGGGGGCTTGCTAAATATAGATTAAGGGGCACCGGTTTGTCTTCTCCTTTAGTAAGAAGATTTTCACCTATGGAGAAATTATGTAACTGTGAAAGTTTATCTTAAACGTTGTGGAAGAGAGAAAACGTTTACAGAGCCCGCATATCCGCCAAGTGAGAGAGACGAGTGGTGTCCGTTGGAGGGTCATTAATAAAATAAATTAAGATTCTCATAATTTGTAATGAGTTTTGGATAATTAATTAAATATTTATAATAATAGCTATTAACTAAGTGGCGTTGACGTCACATAGCGTAATGTGGAACAAACGATAGTGCCTTCCTGCCTTGAACATACGGGTATTACAAAGGTCTGTAATATTTAATTTTTTTAAAAGAATCACTCTTTAGTAATCAACGTTGCTGAAATAAAAAGGCAAAAATAATAATAAAAAGAGGAAAGTATTACTATCCTTAGGCATCCCTCCCTCCTTGTCTGTACCTAGAAGATCTATTAACTACGTCCGATAACTCTGCACGATGTTGTCTTCTCGGCACTTTGGTCTTGTGCCAGGACATCTTATTACGCTTCAGCAATCGCCGCCAGAAAGTGATCAATTGCAAATCTAGCCGATTGTATTCAGACAGAAATACGAAGGAATGTTTTTTTGTTTTTTTGTTTTTAAAAAAATTGTATAAGAGATTTCTCTCATTAAAAGAAATCCCCAGATCGATGGATGAATCAGAGCACGGTGAGTGTATTAAACTTTTATTTTCAGTGCAAGGTTCCCTGAAGAGCGTGAAATGCATTTCTGACCGTTTCACAATTTTAATACATATTTAATCCATGCCACTGTGTAAAGGATTTAGATTAATTTTTCATTCCAACCTCAACCCCCCCAAAAAAATATTAAAAAAATAAACCCACCTCCAGAGGACTTGGGAAGTACATGTAAATGAGAAAATATTTCTATGACAAATCTTTTCTTGTTTCATCCAATGTACTCCCAATCTTCTCTCTCTCTCTCTCTCTCTCTCTCTCTCTCTCTCTCTCTCTCTCACACACACACACACACACACACACACACACACACACCTGCTAAATTCCGGGGTATCAAATTAAAGCTTTATAAAGAG
This sequence comes from Sinotaia quadrata, assembly GCA_028829895.1. Taxonomy (NCBI): domain Eukaryota; kingdom Metazoa; phylum Mollusca; class Gastropoda; order Architaenioglossa; family Viviparidae; genus Sinotaia; species Sinotaia quadrata. The sequence continues at coordinate 12,082,800 of CM054184.1, forward strand.
AATTAGTAAAAGCGATGAAATCTTGGAGAACTGTAAATGAATTTAACGATACAAAGAATAAAATAATATGCCCATAAGGATAGGATCGGCTGCCTTTCACAAGCCCGTTAAAAGGTAGGTCAGTGTACTATTGCATGCGCATGCTCGCTAGCAAAAGCGCGCGTTTACAGACAAGTACGAACGCGCGCAGGTAAACAGAAAAGCATGTACGCTAGTAAAAAATGAGAATTGTTGAGGATACGCACACTCTCACACACAGACAAGTTATCATGCATGCAAGCATATACGCGACACCTGTGCCACACATGCACTTTCGCTCTCTCTCTCTCTCACACACACACACGCGCGCGCACACACACACACACACACACGTATGCTTCCATACAAGCTTGTAAGTGAGGCTTGTGTCACGCACTTTCTCTCTCTCTCTCTCACTCAGACACACACATATGCTTCCAAATTTGTATGTGAGGCTTGTGTTACGAACACACACACACACACACACACACACACACACACACTCAAACACAGATACATCCATAAAAGCTTGTATGTGATTCTTGTGCCACGCACGCACACATTTTCTGACACACACCTATAAATCTATTCAAGCTTGCATGTGAGGCTTATTGCAAACATACATGCACACACTCTCACACGCATTTAAAGACACACTCACACACATTCACAGACACATTGCGCGCGCACTGACAACTTTGTATGCAGACTTGAAACAGGAAAGGTAAAAGTCCTTTCAGTTTGTCTGTTGGTGAAGAGTTAAGTTTCCTTGTGTCTTGTTTACATAATCCAGTTCTACCGGCGTGTTTCTCTGGCTTACATTTATTTTGTGTTTTCTTGTGTATGACGGCCCCATACGTCTTGCAATTACAGAAACAATGCAACATTTTTTTTTAACGAGCATTAGAAAGAGGAAATTGAAATTGAAAATGGTCGTGGCCCATCAGCGGGATACCAAAATTTCAGGAGAAAGATGAAGGAGAAGAAGAAAAAAGAAGAGCGTGGGAAATGAATTAGTAGTAGAGTATTTCACACAGAAACAGCTCACTGAACGAAGATTACCACAAACAAATAAAAATTGAGAACGAAATTAATACGGTGGATATGAAATAATTAAGTTGTGAAACTGAACGTCATTGATGTCGTTCAGCCTGCTGACATTGGTGAGGAAAATCTTTATTGGCGTTACACACACACACACACACACACACACACTATGTTACTTATATTTCTAAATCTTGTTAACTTTTCTTTTATTAAAATTCTTGTTATTATTTTAACCTCGCGTATACCACTAGGTATATATAAATTCTAGTATATTATCTAGTTTAACATAAGCATTACAATCAAATAAAAGGGCAACGACTAGGTATATTTAAATTCTAGTACATTATCTAGTTTATCACAATCGTTACAAACAAACCAAAGGGCGACCACTAGGTATATCTAAATTCTAATACATTATCTAGTTTAACATAATCATTACAAACAAACAACACTACGACAATCAGGCACTACTAAGAAAATCTAAATTCTAGTACATTATCTAGTTTAACATAAGCATTACAAACAAACAAACAAAAGGGCGACCACTAGGTATATCTAAATTCTAGTACATTATCTAGTTTAATACAATCATTACAAAAGACAAAAACAAGCAAAATGGCGACCACTAGATATAGAACATTTCATCGTATTTTAGTCTCAGAGTTCCAAACTGAAATAAAAACAATGATGTCGTAAGCATATTGCGAAACACTGTGAACAAGAATCAAACGTTCAAAGGGAGTCAAAACTGCCTAATTGCTTTTGATTACTTCCCCTCCTCCCTCACTTCCACCACCTCCATAAGCATTCCCGAACGAGCAACCAGGATGAGAGATCATGAAGCCATTCCGCAGATCAATCGCTTTTAACGGCCCGTTGTATTTCTCAATTGTTAATGGATGTAATTCAATTTCCGCGCACTTGTTTTATGTTAGAAAAAAAAACCCAAATATAAACGACAAAGCATTCGTCCCACCCACTCTATCCCCGCCACCACCACCACCCGAACAAATATAGTCAGCAATATCATCAACAAAAGTTGATAATAACAATAAATAAAAATCAAACACAAGAGACGAAACTTCAAGGAAGTGAAGCAATTGGTGAAATGTAACATATATTGACATATATAAATAACTTGACGACTAAGGGTTAAATATTTTATGAATAACAACTTTGACAATACAAGGACAGCAAGTGACTTGCAGACGACATGAAAATGTAAATGTATACAAACGTTCAAAAAATAAGCACTGCATTTGTTGGTTTATGAATGTAAATATTTTTCTACTACTGTTCGTTCTCTGACGCAGCTTAGGGGTGGAGGGGGTGATATCGAAAACGGTGTATGCGGTCAAGAAAACCTGTTTATTCAGACGAAGGATGGTGGGAGAAGAAATGGCTGGAAATTAAACAAGAAGTCTGAGGGAAATTAAACAAGAAGTCTGAGGGAAATTAAACAAGAATTCTGAGGGAAATTAAACAAGAATTCTGAGGGAAATTAAACAAGAAGTCTGAGGGAAATTAAACAAGAAGTCTTAGGGAAATTAAACAAGAAGTCTGAGGGAAATTAAACAAGAAGTCTGAGGGAAATTAAACAAGAAGTCTGAGGGAAATTAAACAAGAAGTCTGAGGGAAATTAAACAAGAAGTCTTAGGGAAATTAAACAAGAAGTCTGAGGGAAATTAAACAAGAATTCTGAGGGAAATTAAACAAGAAGTCTGAGGGAAATTAAACAAGAATTCTGAGGGAAATTAAACAAGAAGTCTGAGGGAAATTAAACAAGAATTCTGAGGGAAATTAAACAAGAATTCTGAGGGAAATTAAACAAGAAGTATTCAGCAGTCTCGGAGAGGAAAACGAACAAAGACAAGAAGGAAGAATATATCCCTAACGAAGGTTCTGATAAGTAAACAAAGCAGCTAATATTATCGAGCGATGTTCAAGACTGCGCCTGCAACTTAATTTGTTCAACGGAAATTTCCGGTTATTCATAACGATTTTCCTGGACGCATTTCGACGGAACCAGGCATGTAGCGAGGATTAAGAGTGAATATGTCATCCGGGTATTGGATTTATATTTACAAGTCGGACCGGTAAGTCGCGCGCGCGCGCGCGCGTGTGCATGTGTGTGAGTGTGTTTCTAATTTTCTTCCTCTAAATGTTTACTGTCACCATGGTTACATACATGCTGTTTGTCGAGGGGGTGGGTGGGGTGGCATATCGCATTGCAAAAATAAAACGATTACTAAGTGCTAATGTATCTGAACAGGTCAACATGGCCCGATGCTGATCCAGTGCGCATGACAGTAGAGTGCAATACCCAGGTCGATTAGAATGGTCGCTGCATGTACAGGACATCGCTGGAGGAATTTCAACAGGCTTGCACGGTTCCAGTTTACTCCATACCTGTATGCAATCGGTCATATCATGTCGTTCTCTTTCAATTTGATACATTGACGCCCGCTCTCAGATGGAACAATACATTATAAGATGGATTCTCATCAACTCACGTACACAAACACAAAATTATCACAAACACGCACAACGCCAAACACAAACTGTCGCAAGTACGTACAACGACAAACGCATAATTGTCACAAATGCTTACAACGCCAAACACAGAACTGTCACAAACGCTTTTAACTGCAAACACATAGGCCACATTCACGCACAATGCCAAACACATAACGGTCACATACACACACAATGCCAAACACATACTTGTCACATACACGCACAACGCAGAACACATAATTGTCACAAACGCGCACAACGCCAAACACGTAATTGTCTCTTATACACAACGCCAAACACATAATTGTCACAAACACACAAAAAACCAAACACATAATTGTCACATACACGCACAACACCAAACACACAATTGTCACAAACACGCACAACACCAAACACATACACAACGCCAAAATATAATTGTCACATACACGCACAATGCCAAACACATAATTGTCACATACACGCACAACGCCAAACACATAAGTGTCATAAATATGCACACACCAAACACATACTTGTCACAAATAGAACATCCTTTTTAACGTCACTCTATAACCCATACGCGCGTACACACAAACACACACATACACACTGGCATGCACATACCCCACCACCTGAAGCAATGCGCACAAATGTACACAACGCAGTCACCACATTTCATACACCACCACCATACGACAAACCATGTACAATGCCACCACCATACGACAAACCATGTACAATGCCACCACCATACGACAAACCATGCACACTACCACAACCACACGACAAACCATGTACAATACCACCACCAAATGACAAACCATGCACACTACCACCACCACACGACAAACCATGCACAATACCACCACCACACGACAAACCATGTACAATACCACCACCACATGACAAACATGCACAACACCACCACCACACTGCACACAGACTGTAACAACCTCCTCATGGCACATATCACCACAAAAAACTGTAGTGTACATATCATAACCACTACATTACACACTCACACACACACACACACACACACACACACACATACACACACATACACACACCACCACCACCACCACCACCACAGTACTCATAACATCACTCCCACCATACTGAACATACCATCACCACGCTCACACCATCAGCACTGCATAAAACGCAGACAGACAGACGCACACATATACGCGCATGAGATCAAGTTAGATTAACTGTCTTGCAAGAAAGATGCAATGCAAATTAACATTCACCCCCTCTCTCTGGGTTTTGTTTCTTCTCTCAAATAAAGATTACATTTGGAGACTTCGAAGTTTTACCACGAAGTAGTGTCTTTATCAATGACGAGTCTTGGAAACGGGTCTGGAGCATACCAGTCAGAGTCGAAGTAATTTTATACTCCACCAAAAATAGGCAAGAAAGTTGAGTTTATGGTGTACTTATAATAACACATTTTCAGTGCCAGACACCCTGTACACAAGAGATTCCATTCTTTTGCAACATTAATGAAGCTCATCTGTGCCCGCGTGACTTTGCCAAATTATGATAGCGCAATCATGCCAAATTGCAAGAAGAAATATTTTCTTCAGAGATTGCACAAGAAGAAGAAATAAATGAAAGGGTCTTAATCATGCAGTTATTCACCTCACTGTATCTAAGAGGCCGTAAATAGAGGCCATCCCCTTTTATTTCCTTACCTAGATCTGAAACGAAGGAGCATTAAGAACACATGACATGATTTAATAAATTTATTTATCGCTCCCAACAATGGGACCTCTTACATGTTATTGTCCCATGAAAAATAATATACTCTCGTAAGAAAGAAAAAGAACAAATTATTCATAGCAATAGTCATCAGCTAGTCTTGCTCGCCTAGTATCAGAAATACTATTAACAAGAGTACAGTCATGAAAACACAATCTCACTCACTCAATGTTATATCAATGAAAATGGATCAATTTTTAAACATAGTGTCAAATCATTCCAATTTTCTTTGCTTGAAGCCAAATAAAATCAAAAACCAAGACTGACTTCTTCATGACGTCACAGTCTACGTAAGGCAGTCAGTGGAAATCTAATAAATCATTAGACCATTCATCCATTCTTCCAATCTCAAGCTTATGTACATTCCGCCAACTTCAGTAAAAATTATTTGTACCCTTTCTGCTTTGCATAGATGAATTGTGGAGGTTGTGTGAGGATTACGCTGGCCTACTGCACTAAAGCTTAAATTTGGAGATAGATGGGAATAAGGGATAAGGGAACGTAAATCAGTCTTGTGTCAGCTATGTTGTACAGGCTGCTTGTATCAACGCTAGATATAGGTTTGATCTGGTCTTTCATGATAAACATTTTTTTTAAAGTGCACAGATCATGAGGCAGTTATAATAAATACTCTGACTGTAAGTTTTAATCTGACTTGGAAAGTAATATTAATAATTATAATAATAATAAGGATTTTTAAAAAATTAAAAACCACAAAATTAATAGCCACGATACCAAACATCTGACGTCGCTTGTTCTGGTGCGCATATAAAACATTTCGAAAATGCTTTGCAGCCTGAATAATGTTAAAGAGTCTCACGAAAGTTGCCCACTGGAGATTTTAATTTTGTCCAAGATAATTTAAAGAAAACCAAACCTCAAAATTCATTTGACACTCACCAGAAGAGGTCAGTCATGAGCGCGTCCTACTCTGGGCCAACAAGCACTTGAAAATTTTGCGACAAACAAAAATCCCTCTACAGTGTATAGAAACATCTGACTAGAGAAATAGATCAAAAGTGTCTAATCGTGCTGTCCGATGCAAATCAATAAATTAGAATCGGTTGACGGAACGACCTCAAATTTTACGACAAACGTAATCCATTCTAAAGATGGTATAAACTATATTTATATTTGCTGCTGCAACTTTCTCTCTTCTCCCTCCCCCCCCCCCCCACCGTAAGATCAACGCCGCCTATCGTGTCACATGATGCGCACCGAGAAATCAAGAAAGAGGCAACGCAAAATATCTTTGCTAGTCTACTGGGATGAAAGAGAAATCAATGGTCGACAATCACACGAGGTTGGCAACAGACATGTTTAATGCATGAAAGATTTACGCCGGCGAATGTCTGTTGGCGCACATGCGCGGCGGCCTTATTCCAACAAAACTTCCATGCTGAGCTTATGTTAGGCAGAATAAAGCTGTCATCTCCTTGATTAAAGGGAGGCCACATAGTCACAGTGTGATCAGATTACCGTGCAGTGTGATCAGATTGGTGTGCAGTGCTTGTGTGTGCGTGTGCGCATGTGCAAAATAATTTTGCGAAGCATAAATTCGTGTGTGATTTTACGTGCGCATGCTCTGAAGCAAAATAAAAAGTGCGTGCGTGCAGGGGTATTAAGGGGAGATAAAGTTTCCAATCAAATCCAACAAGATAGATCGTTAGGTGTAACATTTCCTTTTTAATCGACTAGCACATGGGAGACATTTTATAAATAAATAAATACATAATACACTTTATATGTATGTGGGCGTGTATGAATGAGAGAGAGAGAGAGAGAGAGAGAGAGAGAGTATCCAACACAGTGAAGTTAAAATAAGTTGGAGAAAGAAAACCTTTTTAGAAAAATCCGAGAGTTAGCAACCCCTAATCCACTATCCTCTATCTTCTTTGCAGTAAAAAAAAATAAAAAAATAAGAAATTCAGCGCACTTGTTTGAAACCTGGTCTAGGAGCAAATTTTCCCAAATACTCACCAGAGCTGGAAACTACTAGAACCTTTTCACCCCCACCACTTCCTCACCACCTCTCAGTCTTTGTTGCTAAAAGATTGAGAAATCTGAAGACCTTTTGATAATTCTCAGTAAATGAGTACATGTACATCCGTATCAATACTGCAGCCCTCTGTACCAATACTGGTGACGCTTTGATAACTACCAGTACTTTAGCAGCCTCTATACCAGCACTGGTGACTCTCTGATAACTCCCAGTTACAACAGGGGTCACCAACACGGTGCCCGCGGGCATACGGTCGCCTGCAAAGACCACATGAGTCGCCCGCAGGCCTTTCTAAAAATAGCACAACTCAGCTGCAAACTAAGTAAATTTGTTATATTTCAGAAGATGGTAGCCCTTCGTATGACTCAGTACCCATGAAATAGCTCTCAGTATCAAAAAGGTTGGTGACTCCTGTCCCAGTACTTCAGCAGCCTCTGTACCAGCACAGATAACGCGTTGATAACTCCCAATACTCTAGCAGCCTCTGTACCAATACCGAGTGTGTGGATATGTACTGTTATTATTTTATCAAACAATTCTGTATTTAAATGAAAGTCAATGTTTTGTTAAACGTTTTTTGCTAGTGAGAGAGCTTTAAATGTGCTATTTGTTTAATTTATTGTAAATTATATTTGTTAAGTGGTTCTTCTTTCTCACACATTTTCGAAGCATAACACCTTCGAATTTAATATTTTGTTATATTATTGCATTTACACTTTATATCTTGCACAAACATTTTGTCATCAATAGCATACGCAATGTTTTATGCAACATCTTTGCTTATATAAGCTGATAAGTTCAGTTTATCAATACCATATGCAATGTTGTATACAACATCTTTGCTTATGTAAGCTGATAAGTTAATTTTAAGTCATCAATAGCATATGCATTCTTGTATGCAACATCTTTGCTTTATATAAGCTGATAAGTTCAGTTTAAGTTATCAATACCATATGCAATGTTTTATGTAACATCTTTGCTTATATAAGCTGATAAGTTCAGTTTAAGTTATCAATACCATATGCAATGTTGTATGCAACATCTTTGCTTATATAAGCTGATAAGTTCATTTTAAGTTTTAAAACTAATTTATTCTGTGTATGTTGTACAAATAGTGTGTACTGATGATCTTAGCAAACACAATAATGACGGCATTGGGCATGCGCAAATTAATGCTACTCACAGATTAAATGTGAAAGCCATTAAGTCGCTATAGTGATGCAATTAAATACAACTGCAGCATTGAAACAAATGAAGAGAGTGGGCAAAAGAGCAAAACACATACACGCATATCTGTAGCATTGAAACCAATGAACAGAGTGGACAAAAGAGCAAAATAAGTATATGCAAACACACGCACGTAGGCATGAACTTTATATATTTTATACATTAAGACTTTTTTCTTGCAGGATATTGTTCATTCTTGAAATAAAGATAAAGTGGAAACATGTTGAATGTATCTACTCATACATAATTGTTTGACAGGATATGACAGGATGTGACAGGATATAACAGGATATGACAGAATATAAGAGCTGCAACAATGTAGCTAAATCGAAAGAACCATCTTTAGTTTTTAACCGATTAACGCTAAACTCGTGGCATATTAGCACTTTTATTGACCATACTCTCAGACCGCCCCCCCCCCCCCCCCCCCGTTGACTATTTCACATTTTAGGAGTTTTGCAGTTAAGACCACGATTAATTAGGTCAGACCACTCCCCTGTTGACTATTTCAGAATATATTCTGCAGTCAAGACTACGATTAATTAGGTCAGACCGCTTCCCTGTTGACTATTTCAGAATATATTCTGCAGTCAAGACCACGATTAATTAGGTCAGACCGCTCCCCTGTTGACTATTTCAGGAGATATGTTCTGCAGTCAAGACCGCGATTAATTAGGTCAGACCGCTCCCCTGTTGACTATTTCAGGAAATTTGTTCTGCAGTCAAGACCACAATTAATTAGTCAGGTACAATGAACTGCTGTCCAGCTGTCTAAAACTACCATTCCTTCAGGTCCGAAGTGATGCAAGCACGTTCTGTCTGTTAAACACTTCTAATAACTCTTATGATCATTTCTTCTTCTCATAACTTTGTGATCAGCTATGTTAAAAGATCTTCTGATAAGTTTGTGATCAGCTATGTTAAAAGATCTTCTGATAACATTGTGATCAGCTATGTTAAAAGATCTTCTGATAACATTGTAATCAGCTATGTTAAAAGATCTTTTTCTGATAACTCTGCGATGTATTATAAAATCTTCTGATAACTCTATGATCAGACATGTTATAAAATAACTTCTTCTTCTGATAACTCTTGTGATTACAACGTTGCAAAATTACTTCTATTCGCCATAGCTCTGAGAGAAGAAATTATGAAATCACTTCCTCTCCTGATAGCTCTGTAGTGAGGTAAGTAGCATATATACTGTAGAAACAATATACATAGTCACTGCCAAACAATATCCCATTGACCAGTGCGGACAGTGTAGTTTGTAAAGTAAGTTTTGAAAGGATAGCGCTGTGTACGTTGTCTGAGTCACTATCATACTTGTTATGGTGATTAAACCAGCACCGTGTCTATTAAATACAAGATTACATAAATACTTTTGTTTGTTTATGATCATTGATTTGTAGGTATGACTGGACAACCTGTTCAGGTTGTCTGACTGGAGGAAAGTTACAATTAATTAAACTATTAACCACTTAGTATTTATATTTATAAAAATATAGACGGAGGTTTAAAATAACGCCAAACACCTTTCCTTTATAGAAGACAGAAAATGATATGTTTCTTGGCAAGTGCTGGAAGGAGAACACGTCTCTACACACCATACGCACGCACGCACGCACGCACGCACGCACACACACACACACACACACACATTCTAAGATGTAAATCATTACTTGATAAATCATCACAGTTAACACTCTACAGGGATCTTTTTCGTCTGTCGACCAACAGGCCAAACTACAGAATATCTCGTGTGTGTAACTTTGTATAGCTAATAGGCAGACAGACAGATAGAAAGGGATTGAACTAGGTGAATAACGTAGTAGGTGAACATTTTAAATGCAAATATATTTATTTGTTCAGAAGCCTGATCAAGTCTGGATCAATTTCATTTCTCATTGCACGAGGAGACGCGGAGATAGGGATCTCAAGTTACCAGCACATTTATGCATGGGAATAGAAAGGGTTAACAACACTGAAAAGGTTGATTGGAATCGACGTAGCCAGCTCTTCGATGTATAGATACAGTGGCTGCTGTTGTTTCTTTTTTCGTTCATTCTTGCTGGTTTCAGGACTGACGTAAATTACCTTCTCAATCACTCGTCATACAGCTATGATGACGAGATCTTCAGAGTAATGAACATGTGTGTGCGTGTATGATTGTGAGTGTTGGTGATTGTATGTATGCGTTTGTGCATGTTTGTGTGTAGGTATGTGTGTATTTGCGTTTGCATGTGGAAATGTGTGTTTGTGTACGAGTGTTTGTACGTATATGTGCGTTGTGTATGTGTTTGTGTATGTGTGTATGTCTATCTATCTATCTATCTATCTATCTATCTATCTATCTATCTATCTATCTATCTATCTATCTATCTATCTATCTATCTATCTATCTATTGATTTGTATATGGCGTTTGCGCGCGCGCGTGTAAATGTATATGTGTGCGTATGTGTGTGTTTGCGCGTGTGTGCTTATGTGTGCAAATGTATGTTTGTGTGTATATGTGTATATGCGCGTATTTATTTGGATGTATGCGTGTGCATGTGTGTGTAAATGTGTGTGTGTGTTTGTGCGTGTTTGTATGTGTTTGTGTATGTTTATGTGTATATGTGTTTGCGTGTGTAATATATGTGTTTATGTGTGTTTAAATATGTGTTTTTGTATGTGTGTGTTTATGTGTACGTGTTTGTGAATGTTTGTATGTGTTTGTGTTTGCGCGCCTGTGTTTGTAAATGTATGTGTTTGTGTGTATGTATGTATGTATATGTGTATTTGTGTGTTTGTATGCTAGTATGTGTATGTGCACGCGTGTGTGTATGTATAAGTGTATTTGTGTGTTTGTGTATATGTGTTAAATTGTGTATGTGTGTGTGTATGTGTTTGTGTATGTTTGTGTGCATGTGTTTGTTTATGCGTGTTTGTTCGTGTATATATGTGTGTGTGTTAATGTGTAATTGTATGTGCTTGTTGGTGTGTCTGTGTGTTATAATGATATAAAATAATGCGCGCATGGATTATTACTAAACTTGAAATGGTGTTGCGTATCCGACCTCACCTAATGTATAGAAATCAATAAATTCTTATATTTATTTCAAACATATTAATTAAGATTTTTTCGCGACAATAATATAATACTGCTAATACTTTTTTAATCATAAGATTAACAGACAGCTTTACGATTAAGTTAGATAACTTACATTAATGACCTACATAAATGGTTAGATTTACAGGCAACAGGCAAACTGGGTTTTGAACGCAAATACATCAGAAAATCAAGTGGGCAGTTTAAAAGACAAAGGTTTGAAAAAAATGTCATGATGAGAAATATTTTCTCATAAATAATATTTTAATAAATTAATAAATTATTTTTTATATTTATTTTCTTTATTTATTATTTTCTTAATTATTTTATTATTTTTTAAATTTATTTATTATTTTATTTATTAATTTTTAAATTATTTAATTTAATTTCTTTACTTTCTGTACATTCTTTTCTTTCTTTCTTTCAAAAACAAACGAAACAGAAAGAAAGCCATCGCATTTGGTTAATGCTTTGTCAATACACTTTTAGACCGGTCAATCAATGCGTTGATACAGCCATAAGCCGTTCTCAAGGAAACTAACGTTTGTGATTATTCATTGTAAAAACATCCTTTTACGGCTCTCAAAGAAGAATTAAATTAAAGAAAACTTATCGTGCACACCCTTTGTCAGCTAACATCTTGGTACTTGGAGACATGACCTTTACTTTCCAGACATAATGCACGAACCTCAGAAACCTCGAGCGCGCGCTAAATGGGAATAATGCCAAATTTGTTGCAGTATTTTTAAAGTACTGAGATTGAACTATTCTACAAGTTTTGTAACGTTTTCTATTGTGTGTGTGTGTGTGTGTGTGTGTGTGTGTGTGTGTATGCGTACGTGCGTGTGTGCGTCTGTGTGTATGTATTGGGATTGCGTGTTTGATTGTGTTCGTGGTGTGTTCTACTGTCATACACTGTTAGTAAACAAACTCCCAGAGTTTCAACTCAGAATGCAGCACTGACTAAGTGCGTTTACACAAGGCTCTTAGCTACGTGATTAGTACTATTAGTAATGGTGGAAGCGGGGATGGAGAGGATAAAATAAAGACATACCTTAATTGTTAGTATTTCTTCCAGACCTATTTTTGTTTTCTATACAATTTTAAATAAAAATTATTATTTCGAATTAAAAAACTAGTCGTTTTGTTGTGAAAGAAAGGAAGAAAGAAAGAAAGAAACTTCCAGACCTACTTTTGTTTTCTGTACAATTTTAAATAAAAAAATATATTTTTCGATTAAAAAAAATTAGTCGTTTTGTTGTGAATGAACGATTCATGTTCTTTGTGAATTAAAATATATTTTCTTTACGGACTTTACCGATTGGAAGGTTTCGGGTGTTTTCGAAAACACGTAATTGCTTGTGACGTCAATGGGACGACAGCAGCACGTCTAGAAACCAGAATGACGAAAGTGATAATAAATGGTGGGGAGATATCTCGAATTTATTACAAAAAAAAGGATTAGCTTCTTATCAGATCGAGAATCTAATGAAGCAGAAAAATGAAAGCGATTGAGAAGTATCCATTCAGACGCTTAAACAACCCGATATGTCAGTCATTTTCAATGGCAGGTAGACGATTTAAATAGATTTATCTAGTCTGGCAACAGTTATGGTTGACGTCTCTGATTAAACTATAACGTTTGAAATGCCTCGCAAACAGATGCATTACCTAGAATATAGATCAGGTAGTTTGTTTTTAACTGGTTAAAGGGGTTAATATGAAATGGATTGATAAGGGTTCGAAGAAAACAATATTTACATTTTAACAGTACAAGAAAAAAATCTTCAAACTAAGCAATAATTTTCGACGTGAAGGACATTCAATTTTATTTTAGAAATACGTTTGCGCCAAACTAAACAAGTCTATAGTCATCATCCCGTACGCTATGAATTCCAAATCAGAAAGAGTTCAGAAGTACCAGCATTGTGGGACTTTAACAGTAAATCTGCCCTCTAACGAGGTAAGACTGCCTCTTCTTTACAATAAAATAAGCAGAGTGTCAACCCCCCCCCTCCTCCTTCTCCTCCACCCACTCTCCGATCCCATCCAACGATTAAAACCGCCGACATCAATTAAAGAATTGTCGACTACCTTCTGGGAAAGAACATTTGCTTCTAAGCCCACACCTCAACGTGTTCAGTCTAGAGTCGCTCGTGGGCCGTCCTCACGATTACGACCCCAGTCAGAAAAGAACCCATGCAGGGGACACGTGACAGATCCCCGGACGAAGTGTGGCGCACTAATTTCAGTTCACTTAAGACACAACTCCCCCTTATCACACGCAGCAAGCACACACAGACTGACGGTAAAATGGCAGTATGCTAAATTCTACTTCTAGATTGATCATACGAACGCACACCTTCAACTACACGCATGTACGCCTACAATCACACATATGTACGCCTCAACTGCACGTATGTACTTCCGCATCTACACGCATCTCTGGAACATCTGCAGAATAGACAAAGAAGAAGAGACTGAACAAGCTAGAATTAAAGGATGATTTCTTGAGCAGTCCAGAGGATGTGCTTAAATATCGTTGCAACTCTAGTTTTGTCGGCAGTAATAAGAAAGGGGAGGGGGAAGGGGGGAATGTACTGTTCAATTCGATCTTGTCAATAGAATGAATATTGTAAATTACGAGTAAAGAAGCACAAAAAAAAACCCCGTGAATCTTTATCAAAGATCTTTCACTCCACTTCTTGACCGGAGAAAAAAAATTCATTTGACCAGTGTGACGAATGTACAAAAAAAAAGCATTTTGCCTTGACCTGAACTTGATGTTTCAAACTCAAACCGATAAATTTATGTAGCAGACCATTATATAACAAACCATTAAGTAATGAAATATTTACGTAGCTTAGCATTAAGTAGGGAAGAATTACGTAGCCAAGCATTAAGAAGGGAAAATTAAGTAGCCAAGCATTAAGAAGGGAAAATTAAGTAGCCAAGCATTAAGAAGGGAAAATTAAGTAGCCAAGCATTAAGAAGGGAAAATTAAGTAGCCAAACATTAAGAAGGGAAAATTAAGTAGCCAAACATTAAGCAGGGAAGAATTACGTAGCCAAACATTAAGTAGGGAAGCATTACGTAGTCAAGAATTACGCACAGAAAAAATACTTTTAACTGTTTGAAATAGGTATATCCTCTTAGTAACGGCTTTTAATCGCTCGTCAGTCAGCTCCATTATTAAAGATGATAAAAGAAACAAGGCTTTCTTGTCGTTTAAAAAAAAAATTGAACAAATGAAAATTATTCAGAAGTGTTGTATCTGTCTGTTCGTTGTTATATTAAAAAAATGTTAAGATATTCTATTGTAATAATTAAAATGTAATTAATTAATTTAACATACTTTTGATTGTCCTCCATTCGTTTAAATTTTTTTCCTGTTAATTGTGACATTAAATTTTAATTCTTAAATTTTTTAATACGGAAATATCAAAGATAATTTAATAAAATTCTACTGACTTCAGACAGAAATTGCCGGCATTAGTTTGTTCTACTGTCATGAAATTAGAAGTGTCAATATCGCTTCATGTCAGACCGGAAATGCCAGATTCGCAATATTATGTCACACTGACGTCAGAATGAAATGCCAATTTCGCAACATTATATCGCACTGACGTCAGACTTGAAAAGCCAGTATCGTGCAATATTTTATCCCACTGGCGTCAAACCGGAAATACCAGTACCGCGATATTATATCCAAATGACTTCAGACCGGAAATGCCAGTATCACAAAATTATATACTCCAAATGACGTCAAACACCATTGCATTATATTTGTATGTCACTGACAACAGACCAGAAATGCCAGTATCACGTTACAAAATAACAACGACATTAGACAGATGTCAGACAGGAAATGCCAGAATCATGTGATAAACCCAGTAATATGAGACCAGACGTTTTACATCTTTCTTCTGTCATGTAACACATTCCACAAACATCTATGGTAATGATCTCCACCACTCCCCCCCCCACTCCCCGATAAAATATATGAAGATTCAAACATCAGAAACTATTTTAAGACTCTCCCTGCCCTACTTCGGATCATCTCCCGTACGATAAGAAACAGATTTTCATTGGATGATTTAGAAAGACACGCACCAAACATTGAAAAAGCTATCTGTTTTGCAAAATGTCCCTAATAATTACAGTGCAATATATAAAAATAAATCAGAAAATCAATTTTTTTCAAGAAAGTAGACAGTTTGCAAATTAAAGTCGCGTGTCTTGCCACACCATCAGATGACAAATACATCCAGCCACCATCTGGCATCCGCTTGACAATGTGGGATTTCCAAGAATCTCTTTCGTGAGACATTTAATTCTAGTATCACGATGAATGGTCTATTTATAACTCCTCGAGGACAACTCAAAATAATTACGAGCCAAGAAACACATCACAGGCAAGCAAATATTAATGTATACCTTTTTATCCAGTGTATCAGGAGAAATCTCTGCATAAAGAGTCACCAGCGTTTTAAGATTATATATTTTAATTTCGCAAGAGTTATCTACACTTTAAAAAAATATCTATATGTTATTGTTATAGTAAATGTATGAAAGCTATGTAGCCACAACCTCTGCTCCATTAAATGTTTTCATTATGCATCAATGAAACATTTTGGTATTATTTTAATGCTTTTGAAGAAACAGATTCAGAAAAAAAGGGAAACAACACTAAAAGAAATCCTCCCCCACAAATATAATTAACAAGTTGTGGATGAAATTAACTAGATTAAAATTTATTTTTAACAACATAACATATACATTTTATTATATCAACAATACACAAAACGTAACACTGAATCAAGAATATAAATACGTAGACACTGAATCAAGGATATAAATACGTAGACACTGAATCAAGGATATAAATACGTAGACACTGCATAAACATAGAATAACCAAGAAACTGAAATAATATTTGAACTTTCTATCACTGCCTGTAGAGTATGTGGCAAACAGGGAAAAATCAAACAAATGTCATTCAGTGTTCTTTGTTCAAGTTAGTTTGCTACCTAGGATTTCTACAAATAGTATCAAACAGCAGATACAATTACAAACATTTTAATTCGCAAATTGAGGAGAATAACATGGAGGGATTTAAAAGAAAGATGTTGTGACCATATTTACCGGGTTCTCTCACCTGTGCGCTCAGGCAGCGGGAACTGCAAAATGCATGTGATCTGTGCAGGCATATGCAGTTTAAGACTGATCAATAGGTATGAACATTGGAAGGCAGGTTTCAGCATAATGAATAGGTAGGAAGTTTGGCATGTGGGTTTCCCTGGAGTCACCATCACTTCAAAGTGAACTAGAGGTAGAAGGTCAAAACAAAGGTAGGAGGTAAATGGTGGAATGTGGAAGGTACTTCCAGCACCAAATATGAGCATTGGCTAAAACCTTGCACCAAATTGGAATTCATGCATTTTTGTCCACTTGGGTGAAAAATTAAAGAATGATTTTTATAAATAACTTTTTCCAAGCCCAGACTGTTTGCCCAGGACACAGTCATTTTGATTGGTCAGTTTCGGTCGTCAGCATTGGTCAATCACGACGCATGCTTCAGTAGAATCTCTACTGTCAATTACTCTCACTCACTGTCAATCAGTCAAGCTTGCTTAGTCCTTAACTAATCTGCCCTGGTGAGGTGAGGAGTCACCCTTGGTTTGAATAGTTTTGGTCTGTTGAGACCCTGAATGATAAGAAATTAATTCTTTTAGCAGAGGTGGTCATTCTTGGGAGTCATCTCTCACTTTGGGGATAAATCAAAATGCACATTTGTACTGATCTTTACGTGCAGAGCACAGGTCCCTACGTCATACATAAACACGCTAGGAAAATGCTAAAGGTCCCTACGTCATACACAAATCAGCTATGAAAACACTAAAGGTCCCTACGTCATACACAAATCCGCTATGAAAAGGCTAAAGATCCCTACGTAATACACAAATCAGCTATAAAATCACTACAGGTCACTAAGTCATACACAAATCAGCTATGAAAACGCTAAAGGTCCATACGCCATACACAATCAGTTATGAAAACACTAAATAGCAAGAAAGATATACATACGTTAAAATTAAAATTCATATGACAAAATGAAATATGAAAGAAAATGGTAGATTAATTATTGTCACGTCGTATCTTAGATATATTTCTTGTATTAAATGTTTGAATTGCGTGCTTCTTAGACTTAAGATCTACATTCGCTCTGATCATTGCTCACTTTAGGTCCAGCACTTTTGTTCACAGATAACTTTGATGTGTGGACATACGATCAAAGTAGTTTTTACCTCAAGAGCAATTTAAGATACTTTCACGCAAATTAAATCTCCCCTTCTTCCAACCCCCACCCCCACCCCCGCGAATTTCCAACCTTTTGACTTGGCTACTTAATTCCACACTGCATTTATCTTGTGGTAGATAGATGGACAAAAGTAAAACAAAACTATTATAATAAAGTTATAATATGGGAAAATTACTCACTTGGCTAATCAATATTTTCAATACTATTCTGTTGCACGCCATTGCAAGCACATCTTCATTATCACTCAAATAGCAATGGCAGCAGCAGTGCAACGTTGAAACTCGTCCACGTGACACTTCTGTGGTGATTGGATAAACTCGCAACAGACGTTAACTCTCTCATGTGGCAATAATCTTTCCAAGGAATAATTCTCAAGGTCAAGGTAATGAAATATTCCAGTCAGATGCAGGCGGGAATCATTTCTTACCGTGCAGCATTCTATGAATGTCGCGTAACTGCTCGCTAGATTGCTGTTTGAAACGAGATGGAAAGTGCTT
Organism: Sinotaia quadrata; assembly: GCA_028829895.1. Lineage (NCBI taxonomy): Eukaryota > Metazoa > Mollusca > Gastropoda > Architaenioglossa > Viviparidae > Sinotaia > Sinotaia quadrata. Next base: position 12,101,271 of record CM054184.1, read on the forward strand.
GACCTTTATGAATGTCGCGTAACTGCTCTTAGATTGATGTTTGAAATGAGATAGAAAGTGCTTGACCTTTATGTGCGAGAATGTAAAATGTTTAAGGAAGCAAACCCAAAATTGAATGGAGGTGAGAGAGAGAGAGAGAGAGAGAGAGAGAGAGAGAGAGAGGGGGGGGGAAAGATAAATCGCTTTAAAAAAAGTGGCCAATTGGAAATGACTCTTTTTTTCATTTATGCTACATCGCGTTGTTCATTTAATCCTTTGAGCACTTATCAGTTGAGGTATCGCTATTGTAATGTGCAAACATGCATATATATGGATGGAGAAGTACACAGTCGGACACGATAGACGGACAAGTCAAGATAGAGAGATAGATAGATAGATAGATAGACAGATAGACAAAAGTACTAATAGATAGCTTAGCTTGGAAAGATATTCGCAGACTAAGAGATATTTCAGTCTTGGAGATTTCAGTAATACTTTCTTCTGCAGAACTGACAGGAACAATAGCGAATATCCAAACTACGACATGGCAGCGAATTTAAGTGATTGTAACAATAGCGAATATCCAAACTACGACATGGCAGCGAATTTACGTTATAGGAACAAATAGCGAATATCCAAACTACGACATGGCAGCGAATTTACGTTATAGAAACAAAGAGCCTGCACCTGTAGGGTTCTACTAGCAGTCGAACAAATTATTAAAACTGTAGGGTTTTCCTAACAGTCGAACTTATTAAAACGGTGCATCTGTAGGTGTTGAAAGAAAACGTGAACTGAGTTTCTAATTATAAACAACATTCCGGCAATTACACAACCCTCTAGGTGTGACCGGCATGAGTGTCTGTAGAGCTGTAAGTTGATAATTGGATTTTACAGGATTTTAATAATACATCACTGCTGGACAAACGAAAAACTAAAATTGAAAGAACTGCAAGAAAATCATTCTATGAACTAACAGTGAGAATATATTTTATTCTACTTAATACAGTTTTTATTATTATTATTATTATTATTATTAGAAATCCTTAGAAAGTCAAGACAAAATAAATCTTGTGACAAACTGTGAAATATGTATATTCGAAAAATTATAATAAGACAAAATATCAACAATACTAATGTTAGTAATCGTGAGGGCATATAATAGCAAAGACAGTATTAAATATAATAATATATAGTTTTAGAAAAGAAAAAGAAAATTATATAACATTTTAACGTCATCCAGAAATAAGAAAGAGAACAATAACCAGGTCTAACGTATCGATAGCCCCCTCCCCAACTATCCGAGCTCTGTCAAAGGTAATTTATGTAAGTCTTGGTGACACTATTCTGTGAAATTAATTTGACAGGAGAGCGTAGAACAGTGGTCCACAACTATCCGAGCTCTGTCAAAGGTAATTTATGTAAGTCTTGGTGACACTATTCTGTGAAATTAATTTGACAAGAGAGAGTAGAACAGTGGTCCCCAACTATCCGAGCTCCTGTCAAAGGTAATTTATTTAAGCCTTGGTGACACTATTCTGTGAAATTAATTTGACAAGAGAGTAGAACAGTGGTCTCCAACTATCCGAGCTCCTGTCAAAGGTAATTTATTTAAGCCTTGGTGACACTATTCTGTGAAATTAATTTGACAAGAGAGAGTAGAACAGTGGTCCACAACTATCCGAGCTCCTGTCAAAGGTAATTTATGTGAAATTAATTTGACAAGAGAGAGTAGAACAGTGGTCCCTAAGTATCTCTCGTTCTACCAGGCCCCATCCAACTAATCGGGCGTTATGCTGGAAGTGTTCCCCATTTAAACTGTTAACTGAATAAATAAACGAACGAAAATTTCAATTTAATAAAAAAAACAACCCAAACTCTACCATTATTATTCTGTACAAACAGCCGTACCTTCATCCACTCTAAAATCGATGACGTCATTCGTTATTAAAGGGCATTAATCTATACAATAAGCGGAACTGAAGAATGTCTCACAAGTGCGTACCCACCAATGCAAAATATATATTTCATTTAAAGTTGTGTATCAGAGCATTCCCTCACCCCACCATTTCCGATGTTACCTAATTTCGATATAACTTAAAATGATTTCTAAATTTAAAGTCAAAACAAATCGATGAATTCTCTGAAAAAATATTGCAAACGAAAATTAAAAAGAACGCCAGCGAAATTCAACGATTATAACTAAAATTATGATCGGCATCTTTTCACACAGCCAGCCGGAAGTCAATTCTTGATCGATGCTTATCATAGGGCCAACCGGAAGTCAGTATTTTATGGTACTTTATCATAGGTTCAACTGAAAGTCAATATTTGATGTTACTTTATAATAGGGTCAACCAGAAGTCAATATTTGATGGTACTTCATCATAGGGTCAACCAACAGTCAATATTCGATGGTATTTTATCATAGGGCCAACCGGAAGTCAATATTTAAATTTAAACGCTAAACACGAAACTTAGAAGAACTAAGATAAAGGAGAAACTATTTTGAAAATGTCTCTTGAACAGTGTTGTCAATAGCTGCCAAAAGTGTCCGTAGTTTTGTTTTGCTTTGTTTCGTTTTGCTTTGCTTTTTTTTTTTTCAAGAAACTTGTAGCTGAGTTTCAAAATTATATTGCAAGCAAAGCATAGCTATTAAACATTTATAGAAAGGGTAAAAGCTTTTACACAATGAAGTAGTAAATAAACATACACGTAATTGAACATATACACATTTTCTCTTTCACACACACGCTCAAACATGCTGACACACACACACACACAATCACACACACACAAGTGTTCTCGCACACACACACACATACACACACACACACACACGCACATTCTCTCTAAAACACACGCACATGCTTACACGTAAACACACTTACACACATGTCCCACATGCTCTCGCACACACACGCATATTCTCTCTAAAACACACGCATATGCTTACACGCAAACACACACACATGTTCCACATGCTCTCGCACACACACGCAAATTGTTTCTAAAACACACGCACATGCATACAGGCAAACACACTTGCATACATGCAAGCACACATGTCCTACATGCTCTAGTACAAACATGCTTGCACATGCTCACAAATACACTCACCCATGCTCACACATACACCCTCACATGTACACACACACACGCTCTCATGCACATGCTCGCACATGCTCACACATACACTCATACATGTACATACATACACTCATACATGTACACACATACATACACAGGCTCGCAAATGTTCAGACACATGTATATACACGGTCACACATACACACTTTCGGAAATGTTCACACATGCACGCACACAGACATGAACATATGTTCGCACATGCTGACACACATAGACAGACACACTCTATAATAGCGTGTTTTATCAATGCTTCCTACTTATCCAAATTGGTCCAGTAAGTGCGACAAACTGTTTAACAGAAAACATTTTCAAGGGAGGCAATAACGCTGTCGTCTAGATTCGCTTAGAATAAATGCAACCACAGGATCGACCATACAACAGACAACTAAACAACGAGACAGGGAGGGTGAATACGTGTTCTGAACAGTTCTCTCTTCTCCCCCCCCCCAACCCCCATCTTTCCCGAAGTTCATTTAAGCCTAGCTAGCATACTTTTTGTCATAATCAATCTGCTGTAATTATGCACTGAAATAAATAATGCAGCGGTGCCATTTTCATGACGTCACAAACAGGAAAGAGGAAAATGAAACTTCGGCTAAGTTTCTGACGCAGAGTGGTGACCCTGCACATAAGAGCTGCTGTCAAACTCCATTCTTGTACAGTGCCACCATAAATGTTTGGCGTTGTTTGCTACACAGACGGCAGACATTATATTCGTTTCCTTATTGCAGAGTAGTTGAAGATATTGCGTCAGGTTTAATGTACCGGCTGTAGGACATAGGTTATGCTATAAAAAAACAAAACAACAACATATTTTCTAAACACACATTTTGTCTTACCTCACTTTCTCTTCAAAAAAGGCTGGGTGAAGTAAAAAATAGCAGCTAAACTAATTAAAGTCGAGATATGCCAAAGTTATATATCTTTTCCTATAATCAAATTAAATGAATGTCTTATTAGTATAGCTGTCAGTGGTATTAATAGATTTTGTGTTTTAAAAATGCTTAATCCAGTGTTAACAACTGCATTTCGGGAGTCATTTACACGACCTTTTAAGAAAGTGTTGGCCGGTAACTAATTCAAATTAGTTTACATTTGTGGTGAGAGCACTGCCACACTGGTAAGTGCATCAGAAAACGTCATATTAACTATATGACCCCTGCCAAACTGGTGAGTGCTTCAGAAAACGTCATAATAACTATATGACCCGCTGCCAAACTGGTGAGTGCTTCAGAAAACGTCATATTAACTATATGACTCACTGCCAAACTAGTGAGTTGCTTCAGAAAACGTCATATTCACTACATGATCTACTGTCATGTTGATGAATAGTTTTGAAAGTGTGATAATCAATATGGAGGTAAACGTTCATTCCTGTGAATAGTTTTGAAAAAGCGACATCTAGCGGAGTAATACATTGCTGTTCTTTCGTATTTGTTAGCAGTTTTTTTTTAAAATATAACATTTAGCACTTTGACAAGTTGTCATTCTTGAGAATAGTTTTAAAACCGTGACATCTAACACAGTGATACATTGACGTACTTTGTGTATCGATACAAAACTGGAACATTTAATACAGTAATGTTATAAGCTGCTGTTCTTGAAAGTAACTTTGAACGTGACAGCTAGATCGTAAGCCCACTTTGGAACGTGACAGCAAGTGTCGTGAGCCAAATTGCAGCGTAGCAGCTAGCATCATGAGCCATTTTAAAAACGTGATAGCTAGCATCATGAGCCATTTTTAAAACGTGATAGCTAGCATCATGAGCCATTTTTAAAACGTGATAGCTAGCATCATGAGCCATTTTTAAAACGTGATAGCTAGCATCATGAGCCATTTTAAAAACGTGATAACTAGCATCATGAGCCATTTTTAAAGCGTGATAGCTAGCATCACGAGCCAATTCCACTTCTTACTTGAATCAGACATGCATTCGATTTTTGTTAACTTTAGTTGGCAAGTAAATGGGTTCACAAGTAAAGCAATCAGAGACTTATCATGAACTGTTGAAATCTCTTTTCAAATTGCTCCACAGGTTTTTCAATGTGGATAACATGTACTGAAGGATTAAAATTACCGTCCAATACAATTGTCTTCATACTTGACTGTACAAGAGAATTTGTCTTCATTATGCGACATCTAAATGATTAGTTTTGCTTTAAATAATTTTATAAAAGCTAAAATGAGTTAGAGAGGTTGAATGGAACAGTCTACAATGATTTTACAGAAGCTAAAATGAGTGACGAGAGGTTGGGTGGAACAGTCTACATATGCACTACTTTCACACCTCGTCGCGGGCGTATATAAATACCTCGGCGGGCACCGAGTTGCATACCACTGGCCTAAAGGCTCTGACAGATTTAAAAAAATGTCTGTCTCGCAGGACACGAACGTTTATATAATTATATTTAAAATTTCAACGCCAATAGAAAGAATTCCATATGTATCATTTGTCTCCCCCCCCCCCCCCATTGTATCACTCAACAGAAGCAGACCGGATCCTCGTACAGCACCCAGTTTCAGTTTGGAAACAGCCTTTCAAAAGTGGGCTGCCAGGTGAGGCAAGGCAAACACGGAGCTGAGTTCTTCAAGTACTAAGTTCCTCTCTGACCGCCAGTTCGACACGCCAATACAACACCGGAAGCCGCTGGTGTCGAGGCTGTAAACTTCATCATGGAAATGGTGACGCAAAACACGCACTGCGAACATGAACGAAATGGAAAATGTTGGCACTAGACATCTACGACATGCATGGGGATCCATTATTTTCAACCGGATATACTTTTAAGAAAGATTTTTTCTGTTTAAGCGAGTATTGTTTTATTTTTTTTAACGGCGGTTTCTACTCTTTATTGTGCGAGCTGTGTAAAACAAACATCGACTAGGTAAACACGCGAACAAAGTCTCGCGAGATATCTCTTTGCGAGAATGTTTTTGCTGAACAGACGAAAAAAATCTGACTCACTCAATATCCGCTTGATGAATGCAGGAGTGGTTACTGCTGAGGAAAGTCTTACTTGACTTGTAGTGTGATGCTGAAGCACTTAATGACCTAAGTGTGACGTGGACGGCTATTACCCTATACTGCGGGACGACCGTAGCAGTAAGGGTTGCCACAAAACCACATATACCCGTGGTACTGAGGGCCACTGGACACTTAGTCTTGTATTCTCAGTGCTACGAGTCGGTGATGGTAGCAAAGGGGCCATAACCCTGCGTATTTCCGTATGACTACTGTGCTCCTGTCTTTAAGTTGCTCTATTTTTTATTTATTGACTGCAGATTCTCTTATGAAATGATTTATATTTCTTCATTTCACTCTGCAATTATGTTCTTAAGCTACTTGGGGGTTCCTCATTTTTCTTGTCAATTATTATGTAATATTTTATTACGGTACCCCATTTTGATGAAAAAAAGCGCAGTATACTTAATACGTACGCAATATCTCATTACGGTACCATACTTTGATGGAAAGTACAGTGGTACCTCGCATAACGAACACAATTAGTTCCAGCAGTACGTACGTTCGTTATGCGAAACACGATAACCCATAGACTTCTACAGAAAATCGTGCAATCCGTTCCACATCGCGAAAAATCAAAGAAATTAGAGGAAAATGAGGACAGGGCAGTGTTCATGGGGGGGGGGGGGGGGGGGGAACGCTAGTAAAGACACTCACCAAAGCAGGGTATGATGTTAGGTGTTGATGATGTAAGGTGTTAGGCGTTCATCAAAGCAAGGAAGAAAGGACAATCAACTGGGAACAAACACGCCCTGCCTTCATCCGAGCCACGCGAGACTCGACTGGCCGGATTCGGCCATTTTTTCACGGAAAATGCGATGTTATTGCGGCATACGTACGGTTCGTTATGTGAAACAAGTTCGTTCTGCGAGTCACGCTGGCGTTCGCAACGGCGTTCGTTAAGCAGATCGTTCGTTCTGTGAGGTGTTCGTTATGCGAGGTATCACTGTAAACGCATTATACTTACTATGTACGCAATATCTCATTATGGTACTATACTTTGATGGAAAGAAAACACATTATATTTACTACGTACGCAATATCTCATTATGGTACTATACTTTGATGGAAAGAAAACACATTATACTTACTACGCAATATCTCATTATGGTACTATACTTTGATGAAAAGAAAACACATTATACTTATTACATACATAATAACATCGCATTACGGTAACACATTTTGGTGGAAGGAAGTCACGTTGTACTTATTACAACCAGTTATGACGTGATGCTGCTATAACGGCACTACACTGTTACGGGAACAATCACATCGTAATTACTTCAACCAATCAAAACCCTAAGTGTCTTAAACCGACTCGTCAGTTTCACATGGATTCCAGAGGCTCATTCTAGAATGGACAACTGAAATGAGCGCCAAATCTACGTCACAGGTTTGCGATGGACTCATAATTAGGTGCGCCTTACATTAGTTTTTTAGTAAGATGCCCTTAGCTGAGAGCGTGGTGAGTGTCTTAGCCATAGGGATAACTTAGCTACGATAGTCACTTAACAATCACCCCAGAATGCTAAACGAAACGGTACTGTTGACTAATAACAGAGAGAAAGAGGAGAGAGAGAGAGAGAGAGAGAGAGAGAGAGAGAGAGAGAGAGAGAGAGAGAGAGAGAGAGGGAGAGAGGGGGGAGAGAGAGAGAGAGAGGAAGAGAGAGAACCATTTCCTATCTGTCAGTACGATTCTTCAGTTTTCGCACATTCATGTGTTTTTCTTTAACGCATGAATGAAACAGAACAGCATGGAAGCGCCAAAACGTCAATAAAGTTGTCTCCCTTTGCAGCAGGAGAGAGAAACTGGTATTATGGCATCTGTCCATCTCTAACCTCTCGCCTACACCGTCTCAGTCTTTGATGCTCTCTACGTGTCTGTCCGTTAGAATCACTGTTCAGGACCACCCATTTTTTTTCCCCCCTTCGTGTACATCATGCTGCCATCGAACCAACCAGCTGTCTTCTTTGAAAGCGTTCGTTGTTTTGAGAATAAAGGGTTTATGACGTAAGCGAAGATCTGTAAAACGCCGCTCAGCAGGTCTCGCTTGCGTCGAGAATATTACAGGGTTCAGATAACACCTGGTTTCATGATGTCACGAAATAGACCCCTCAGTCAGGGTACTGTTGACAGGTTGTACATGTCTAGGTCGGAAGCTTTTACTTCGGAAATGGTGAAGTTACGTGTTACATTATTATTACTATTATTATTGTAGTAGTTATTATTATTATTATTACATTTCTATACACGTCACAGTTTAATTCTATAGCAAACATATGCAAACGGATAAAAGAAAAAAACTCTATCAGAGGATCTGAATGTTTATTGAAGTTGTAAATAATACTCTGTTTAGGACAAAATCCAATATCAATTCAATATATAAAAAAGCGTCGTCAGTTATAAGAAATATAATACTCTGATTTAGAAAATAAATTTCTTATCTATTCGAACATGAAATGTTAGGGTAAAACAATAAAACAAAAAATTTTTTCAAACTGAATACGGGACTAGCCGCTTTGGGCCGCACTGACTGCTACGGAAACAAACTACTCAGAGGCTTCGCTATGCAGTGCTTTACAATAAGCTGGGAGTTATGAATCTCATCATGGTGCAAACACACATCATGTCTAGACATACGGGAAGAAATGAGGTGCTATTATCAGAGTGAGACAGAAATGACATCTAGGCATTTTAGGCATTGTAAGGCATGCATTGGCACTAGAAACGTCTTTTTATCATCACATTAACTTAAATTCTATTCATAATGTCGAGACAAGGAAGGACTTGTCTTGTTTTTATAGTCGAATATTGCAAAGCTTGGGGTTAATAATATTTACTAATTCTTTGGTTCGTAATATCTACTAATTCTTAATCTATGCTCAACTGCAAAACATTTACAGGTTGTAACGAAGAAATAGATTACTGACTGCTGAAACGAAACAAAAAAAGGTGACGTACTGTAACCAATCCCATCGTTTTATATAATTTATTCATTAACAAGTGGAATAATTCGAAGACACGTTTAAAGTATTGATTTTGTCTAAGACCCAAGATTGCGCTTTTTTTTTTTGTTTGTTAATTTTTAGATGGGAATGGCTGAGAAAGAGCTGGACTAAACATTGGTCAGTTTACCATCACAGCCCAGATGAACATTTCTTTCATATGTCAAAAGTATCAAGTTGTTTTAATTAGACAGCGAAGTGATCGATCGTCCCATCCACCCCAACCTATCCCAAGAGAGTGGAATTATACACTCACACACATACACACACACGCAAGCCCGATCACACATACATACATACACAAAGGCACACGCATTTCTATAGATGCTTATGCGCGTAATGTACATCCCTTTATGCGCAGACATTCACACACACACATCATAGATACACAGCGACACAGCTCACATGTATACACCTGCACAGACACTATTTCATGCATGTTCACACACGCACACACAGTCATATAATTATATACACCTATAGTCAGAATTTCTATCAATCATTCCCTTAAGACACCTGTGCTGGTATAGTCCTACTAGGTCGCCTGGGGACTTGGCAGGACACCCTCCTTTGGTCCCACTCGTCAATCCCATCTACTCTCTGTCGCTTTCGATTTGTGTTTGTTTGTATGCGTGTGCGTGTGTACGTGTGTGTGTATGCGTGTGTGTGCGTGCGTGTGTACGTGTATGTGTATGCGTGTGCGTGTGTGTGTGTGTGTGCGTGCGTGTGTGTGTGTGTGCGTGGCAATATCTACACGTTCAGGTCCTGTAAAAACAAGTAGGCAGAAATCCACAGATTTTTGCAAACGGTTTTCTTTGCATATCATGTCTGTGTTACAGGCCATTTTGTTGTTATGGAGGCGTGCAAATTGCTTTCTGGAAAAAAACAATTTCTGCTTTCTTTTGCCAATTGTTTTCTTGATTGTCTGTTTTTGGGTATAAAAATTGCGTAATCGGAAATGATAAATCGACAACATTCACAATTTTATTTCTGACTACTTAATGTTCAGTTTACATCAAATCTGATCTCAAAATATACGTGGCCTTGATGAATTCTCGATCTGATCTCAAAACATACGTGGCCTTGATGAATTCTCGATCTGATCTCAAAACATACGTGGCCTTGATGAATTCTCGATCTGATCTCAAAACATACGTGGCCTTGATGAATTCTCGATCTGATCTCAAAACATACGTGGCCTTGATGAATTCTCGATCTGATCTCAAAACATACGTGGCTTTGATGAATTCTCGATCTGATCTCAAAACATACGTGGCCTTGATGAATTCTCGATCTGATCTCAAAACATACGTGGCCTTGATGAATTCTCGATCTGATATCAAAACATACGTGGCCTTGATGAATTCTCGATCTGTTATCAAAACATGCATGGCCTTGATGAATTCTCGATTGTATTGTTAAAATAATTACGTTAAAATACGTCATGTGAAAAAATAATGTGTTAGTTACTTGGAGCCATATTATAAATCAAGAATCAGAGAAAACAGTTCTAAAATAATATTGAGTTAGTTCTCTTTTAAGTTTGTTTCACTCAGTCACAGTCCAATAAGCATCAAACCAAACTTTTTTTCATTCTATCAAAGTCCAATAAACAGCAAACTAAAGTTTGTTTCATTTTGTCAAAATCCTATAAACATCTTTATAAAGTGTGCTTCATTCGATCATTGGCACGTGCTACTTAGCACTTTGCATTCATGCACCCACATTCCTATTCTCTCTTTCATTCCATTCCCTATCTCTCGCCGAGGGGGTGGTGGTCCTCTCCATCTTTGTTCCCTCGTTTTCTATTTGTCGCTCGCTGCTGCATTTCTCTCTCAGTTTTTCTATCTGTCACTCTCTCAGTTTTTCTATCTGTCGAACTGTATCCAACATTGTCTCTCACTTTATGTATAGGTTTTATTTCTGTTTCTCTGTCCCTCTCTGTGCGTATTTCTTTCTTGTCTTTATCTTTCACCTGCCTTTGTCATTCCACCCCCACCACCCCAAGCCCATTACCACGTGATAATAGCACAATAATGCGTGTGAGCATCTATCTATCTATCTATCTATCTGTCTATCCTATCAGTCTGTCTGTCTGTCTGTCTGTCTCTCTTTACAATGCTTCACGACGTCTACTACTAAAGTACTGTCCTCAAGAAAGCGCAGTCCCATAAAGGAGTGCTCAAAAGGGTCAGGTTGAAGTCTACTCGGGGCGAAGTTATTTACTAGTAAGTCTATTTCGTCTCACTTATGGACTCTGAGGGAGGTCTCGTTTGCTCAGGCTATTTATAAAAGTCCCCTGAGAGACGCACCGTTACCACTCAAGTGTCGATGTATCCCTGATACTCGCTGCGTTATTACTGACGTCACTCATGTCAAAAATTCCAGTCGTTCTTTAGTCCCCCCCCCCAAGTTATGGTATGAACTGACATTCTACCGGAACTACTATAGGTCACATACGAGTGCCACATGCTACTAATTCGCACATCACTTCCGGTCTTAACCCCTAATCACTGCAAAATGGATTTGTTCAAGTTTAAAGCTTCTCTCTCTCTCTCCCTCTCTGCCCCCCCCCTCCCGAGTCTATCAAATCTTCTTTGCTTAAGATGATGGCAGATTCTGGTCTGGGCCGATTTCGCTGCTGAATGGGGATGATGAAAGGAATCATTCAAACCCTGACATGACTTTAATTTGTAATCGGATGGCTGTATCACATCTACCTGGATTATTCCATTCTTTCGTCAAATGGAAAACGTTTTCCTGTACTTGTACTTTTCAGATGACTTACCTACGTTTATTTCACTACTAAAGAACCCAAATCAGAAACAAGAGTGCTTGAAAAGTTGTAAATCTGACTTCAAAAGGGGAAGTAAAAAAAACAAGAAGTGTTGGTAATGTAAGCGATTGGTTGTTGAGCCGTAGACTTAGACGCAAAAAGTACTCTGTGACAGTAGTCCTTCGTGCTAGCCGTTCTGCCCCAAATCCATTGTGATTCTTCATTTCTCATGTCCATTTCTCTGGGACTGTCACTAATTCCCTAAGGCAACTGTGTAATCTATAAGATGGATGGTTTGGCCAGATGATAGCAGTGCTTGACTCTCGTGTGTGTATGTTAACTGTGCCTCTGTGCGTGTGTAAGTGCTTTATGTGTGAGTACAGTTAAGTCGTATGCAAAATCGGGTGTGTGTGTTTGTGTGTATGTAAAGTTTTCACTCTACCTTTGTCTGTATGTTAGTGTCTTATGCATCAACACATTTAAGTTGTACAAGAATGGGTTTGTGTGTGTGTGTGTGTGTGTGTGTGTGTGTGTGTGTTTGTGTGTGTGTGTGTGTGTATGTGTGTGTGTGTGTGAGAGAGAAAATTAAAAATAAATTCAATAAATATAAGGAAGGGCTAAACAATCATCTAGAACAAATACAACCCTTTGCTATAAATTACAAATGTAATAAAACTAGTATGATTTACATTCATTTGTGATTTGTTTTGTTAACATGTATACTAGCCAAACACACAGACACACATTCACCCGTACAGTTAGACAAATACACAAGCAAACTACTCTGGTGTTAACATTAATAATGTGTGCTATCTATCTATCTATCTATCTATCTATCTATCTATCTATCTATCTATCTATCTATCTATCTATGTCAATTCAATTCCGCTCTGCCCGTGGTGTTTACATCAACGTTAAAACGGTGATTTTGTGTCAACAGAAATTTAAACAATTTAAACAACACAAATTGGCGATAGTGCAAACACGCAGTCCTTTTCTTAATTAGAAGATCCAGCCAACGCTCACGAAATCATTCGATATATATCGATCTTGTACAAGAAGAGCGAAAGACTAGACAGCAACAAACGATTTTCACGAAACGCGAACACTTAAAAGTGTAGTAGCATTGGTAAAATAATTTAATGACCGGATTCTTTTGTTCATTCGCTAAGACATATATCCAATAAATATTAAGATATATCATTTAAATTGACAAATACTTGTAACAACTGACCACTGAAGCGTGAATGGACGTGTGGTCGGCTACGTTATGGTTTTCAATCTTTTTTTTTTGTAACATTTTAAAAAAAAAATCAACGCCACAGAGTAGGTAGAGTGTTTGTTTTTGTTTTTGAATTTTAAAAAGCAACCCTCAACAAGTTCATAAACTTTGAGCGGTTCCATCTTGTTTTCCGGTCAACATATCCACAACGCCACCAGACGCGTACGCAAGGAACGGAAGTGCGCCAAGCACCCACTGCAAGATGGCGAATAAGGGCAGAGAACTGGTGGGTGTATGTCAGTAAGATGGCTTTCCAGAGGTTTCTGCGAACTCGTGATTAGGTCTTGTTATTACGCACTAGCCTAACTTTACCGTCCGAAAGCAAATTTACTTCCATCGCATGAAAGAGAATTTCACCAGCCATGCGGCCACTGGAAAGTGGAGCCAGACATACCACTAGACTGCACTGCACTAGAGGCAGAAATTTCGTACAAATCCGAGACCTTGACCTAATTATAGCTTGCTGACGTCTACACTACTGCTGCTGCTGCTGCAAATACTTTGGACATCAGTGCATGCAACTACCTTTATCTTCTGTGATTCTCCTAAGTTGTTATCTAACGACGATTGAAGATTGTGTGGACGAAAGGAAAGAATTATGGTGCTCAGACAGGGCAAGAAAATCACGAAGAGGAAAGCACAGAGAGCAAAGCAACACTAGAGACAGCAATGAGATAAGATATGTAACACAAAACAAGATACGAAGCGTTTCAAGACAAGAAAAAATGCTACACGACAAAATAAGATTAGAGAAAATAAATAAGACAAAACAAGAGAAACAACATAGGTAAGAAATGCGACAAGACAAGAAGAAAATCTACAAAACATGTTTTTAAAAAATAATTACAAAAGGCAAGATGTACAGATACAAGGGAGATAACAAAGTTAATAAGTGGCATGTGACTAGACATGGCTATATGTATATAAGAACACAATAAAAACAATAAAATAAGTCACATCTGACAAGACATGCTTATATGCATGTAAGAACACGATCAGACAAGATAGGATACGATAAGGCATATGTATACGACATATATGATTTATTTTTTAAAGCAGAAAAAATATGATGATAACTTAAAGTCAGAGAATATGACATCAAGAAAAGATAGCGACAGATAAGACATAATAAGATATAACACGATGACTGGGCTACGTTAAACACTATTACATAAAATGACAGATAAAATAAGACCAGGGAAGACAAGAAAAAACGAGTAAACAATAGGTAAAATAATATTATCGAACATGTGAAAGACAGAGAAAAAAATTAGAAGATTAGATCAAACCAGATGAAACTAGATTAGAACAACAATACTACATATGATACCATCCTAGTAAACAAGATTCTGTGGATATTTAGAGATGAAAGGAAAGCAAACCTTTTCAAGACCAGCTCCCCCATGAGGTGAATAAAATAAATGAGACGATATCGTTCTATAGACAAGACTAGACCAAACAAGACTAAGACAAGACAAGACTGACAAAAACTAGACTAAGACAAGGCTAGACAAAGCAAGACAAAGACAAGGTAGACCAAGACAAGACAAAGACAAGATTAGACCAAGACAAGACAAAGACAAGATTAGACCAAGACAAGACAAGACTAGACCAAGACAAGACAAAGACAAGCTAGACCAAGACTAGACCAAGACAAGACAAGAATAGACCAAGACAAAGACAAGCTAGACCAAGACAAGATCAAGACAAAACCAAAACGACAAAATCAAGCTAGATCAAGACAAGACCAAGACAAGACTAGACTAAGACAAGACAAAGACCAATAATAGACCAAGACAAGACAAAGACAAGCTAGACAAAGACAAGCTAGACCAAGACAAGACTGGACCAAGACAAGACAAAGACAAGCTAGACCAAGACTAGACCAAGACAAGATTAGACCAAGACCAAGATACCAAGACAAGACAAGACCAAGACAAGATCAGACCAAGACAAGATTAGACCAAGACAAGACCAAGAAATACGAGATCTGTGTAAAGAGAAGTTCACAAGAAAATAATACGAGATCTATGTAAAGCGGAAGGTACGAGTAAGAAATATGAGATGAGTGTAAAGTGGTAGATCACAAGAAAGAAATACAAGATATTTGTAAAGCGGTAGGTCACAAGAAAGAAATACAGGATGAGTGTAAACAGTAGGTCACGAGAAAGAAATACAGGATGTAGTGTAAAGCGGTAGGTCACAAGCAGAAGATATAACTAACCAAAAGCTCGCGGACTCTGGTGCAATATATGCATTGACGATTCAAGATTCGAACACAAACTTCTTAGCAGAAAGACACAATCTACAATAAACGAGTAACGATTGCAAATCGGCGTCCGTAGCACGACAGTTGTCGAGAACCAGTAAAGTTTTATTTTCTCCCTTTGCGTCATTCGAACTCACTGTTACCTAGCAAGTAACACTAACACCCAGAATACCGATAATTGCATTCACAGACAATTATTTGTGTAGGCTGATAATCGCCTAACGTGTATATGTGTGTGTGTAGGGGGGGGAGGGAGGAAATGAGAAATACAATCACGAACCGTGTAGGCGGGCAAACCTCTACAGAAACGCCACTTAAAAAAAAAAAAAATGGCGAATGCAGGGTAACGTGGCGTTTGTGGCACGCAGTTACTAAAACATACTAAACTGACGTTGTTTTGGCGGATTTTAGTCTGGTCGCCGCCATATGCTACAAGTTATGTATTTGCTCCAAAAACACGAAGCTACCACTAAAAACACTTGATCGACTCCAGATGTACTCTTGTATGACTGCACGGCTTGTAGTCAGTGATGGTTCACTTTGGACTGATGTGGTAACTATAGTAGCGGTGCTGATAACAGTTGTGGTCCGCTACAGTGCTTTTTGTACAAGTGCGCCTAGTGTGTTATCTTCGTGATGGTTGTAGCTGTCGTAATGGGAAATAACTGAAATAATTATTGTGGAGGTGGACTAGTAGAAGTGGTGGGGGCCAGTGGTGATGGTTATGTAGTGGTGGCTGTAAAAGTGTAGCTATGGTGCTGCTGGATCAAAATGAGGTGGTCGTGTTGACGGTGGTTGGTTGTGGTAATTGTGAGAAATGTAGTAAATGTGGTAGTAGTTAAATTAACGGAGTGGTGGTGGTGGTAATGATGACTATGGTGGTGGTTTTGATGGTGGTGGTTATAGAAGGAAGTGGCTGAATTTGAGGTAGTTGTGAAGACTGTAGTCGACACTGGTACTGAATAAGACTGTAAAAGTAGTGATAGGTGTGTGCATTGTGGTGGTGACAGTATTGGTGGGATGACAATGGTGATGACAGTATTGGTGCGATGACAATGGTGATGAATAATTGGAACGATGACAATGGTGATGACAGTATTGGTGCAATGACAATGGTGATGACAGTATTGGTGCGATGACAATGGTGATGAATAATTGGAGATGATAGTGGAATACATGTTATTGCTACTGGTGGTTGTTAGTTTTGCTGGTGGCTGTATGGTGGTGGTAATAGTAGTTGTTGTGCAGTGATGATGCGAGTTTGATGAAATTCGTAGCGGTGATTCTGACGTGAGTTCTTGCTTTTGGAGTTTTTTGTTTCCATTTTTTCAGTTCTAGGTCGTCGGCTTTTCCGCCAAGTTTATATTTTATTATTCAGAGGAGAGAGAGAACATGAGAAGATAATTGTAATCAGAACCTCTTGCGCGAAAACAAACTATAGCTGTTGAGGCGTCTGCCAAGAACCTCTCCAGCCGAATACTGACGTCACTCTCAAGAATGGAAGACGGAGTGAATATTCGGTAGAAAATAAAGTGAAGCATTTCGAGTCGTTTTCACAGCAACAGAAACGCCTCAACAGACTACATGCATCACGGCTGTCTAATGTTAACATCTTGACGCTAAAGGAACACTACAGGACAGTTTAAAACGGTTTGAGAAAAATGTCTACAGTAACACTGTGCTCTCAACCATTAAGACAATTGCTTCACGGCTCGCTGTAACTACTCTCGACACTGAATGTAACGAAGATGCTTGGGAATAATTTCGACAAGTAAATTAAACAATAAAATACAAACAAAGACTATGGGTAGATTTCGGACTAATCAAATACACTAGTTAAATTGAGGTATAAATTTCATAACTCTGGTTAATATTGTTTTCATGAAGAATAAAAGGAATTATCTGAATATGGTAATTTAGTGCTAATATATTCACTGAATTAGGAACAAATGTTCAAAAGCTGCGTTAGAGGTTTATCAAAATTGAACACAAGTCGATAATATTCTCAATACCGAAATAAACAGCAATGCAACATGGCTGTTTGAGAATAATCTCAAGACCGAAATAAACAGCAATGCAACATGGCTGTTTGAGAATAATCTCAAGACAGAAATAAACAGCAATGCAACATGGCTGTTTGAGAATAATCTCAAGATTGAAATACACAGCAATGCAACATGGCTGTTTGAGAATAATCTCAAGACCGAAATAAACAGCAATGCAACATGGCTGTTTGAGAATAATCTCAAGACCGAAATAAACAGCAATGCAACATGGCTGTTTGAGAATAATCTCAAGACCGAAATAAACAGCAATGCAACATGGCTGTTTGAGAATAATCTCAAGACCGAAATAAACAGCAATGCAACATGGCTGTTTGAGAATAATCTCAAGACCGAAATAAACAGCAATGCAACATGGCTGTTTGAGAATAATCTCAAGACAGAAATAAACAGCAATGCAACATGGCTGTTTGAGAATAATCTCAAGATTGAAATACACAGCAATGCAACATGGCTGTTTGAGAATAATCTCAAGACCGAAATAAACAGCAATGCAACATGGCTGTTTGAGAATAATCTCAAGACCGAAATAAACAGCAATGCAACGTGGCTGTTTGAGAATAATCTCAAGATTGAAATACATCTGGATGTCTGAGTTCTAAAGCGACGTACAACGCAGTGTAGCCTGTCTGTCTCTGAATAATATTAACCTAAAATACAGAGCAATGTAGCATGTCTGTCAGAATAATATTAGTACTGAAATAAGAAGCAATGTAGCATGTCTGTCTCAGAATAATATTAGTACTGAAATAAGAAGCAATGCAAAATATAAAAAATACGAAGCAATACTACAAGGCAATCTAAGAATTAGCAGTGAAATGTAAATAGCATTTTAACATGGATGTCAGAATTCTGCACCGAATACAAAACAATATAGCATGGCAATCAGAAAATAGCCTCAACACCAGAATACACAGCAATATTACATCGATAACTGATAATCTTGACACTGGAATACAAAGCTATATTACATAGATGACTGAAAATCTCGACAATGGAATACATAAAATATTACAAGGATTGACTGATAATCTTGACACACTGGAATATAAAGCACTGTTACATGGATGACTGATAATATCAACACTCAAGTATTTAAGAATACAACAATCCTGTATAAGAATAATCTTAACAATGAAGTTTATAGGAAGACATCTTTGATGCTTCAGAATAATCTCGACAATAACATATGTAGGACAATATCAATGTGAGAAAAATGTACAATAAAAATTACAAGAAGGCAGCATGATAGACTCAGATTAATTGTGATGCTGAAAACACAGGAAAGCAACTTGACTATTGGAGAAAAAATCGTGACGTTGAATATAAAAGAAGGCAATTTAGCTATTAGAGAAAAATCATGACATTGAATATACAGGAAAGACAATTTGGCTATTAGAGAAAAATCGTGAATATACAGGAAAGACAATTTGGCTATTAGAGAAAAAATCGTGACATTGAATATACAGGAAAGGCAATTTGGCTATTAGAGAAAACTGCGACTAGAAGACACATTTTTGAAAATAATCTCGCAAAAAAAAAATTAGGAAGTGAAGACGGACATTAACTAATATATTTCATTTTGAATTATTTTAGGAAGAAAATGTGCGATTCTTTCATTGGCCACATCTTTTCTCTCCTCTCAAGACGGTTTTAAAATTATAGAAACCTCAAAATTATTCGACTTCAGAAATACTGACTGTACCCGGACAATAGAGTAGTGACAGATTCGTTACAAAATTGTCATGTTCGATTCGTGACCTTTCGTGACAAAGTCGAACATCAATATTTTTTTTTAAAAAGATCTTTTAAAATTTAAATATCTGGCTTCTGAATACGAATCACGCTCCAGAATTACGACAATTACAATAATCGAGAGAAATGTACTACCAAAGAATATGGCGGGAGAGTAGTGTGACATCTGACTCGACCGAAAGCTGGCTACGAAAATAGACCAGAAACTGACTACGAAAATAGACCAGAAACTGACTACGAAAATAGACCAGAAGAGTGCGTGGAAGTGTGAGTAAAAGACACACTAAAGAGCGCATGTAAATCGTGATGGAGTCGGAATGTAACTGACAACGTATTAAGCACAAGATATTTCGGAATATAACTGACAACGTATTAAGTACAAGATATTTCGGAATGTAACTGACAACGTATTAAGCACAAGATATTTCGGAATATAACTGACAACATATTAAGCACAAGATATTTTGGAATTAAGTGAACGCAGTATCCTCTTTTCATAGAAAATCTTACAACGAGCAAAAAAAAAAAAATTCCCCATAGAAACAAAAATAACACAACAAATTAACGGCCACCACGACAACAAATAAAAAGAAAAGCACGACAAACTCTCCACATCCCACTTCCTATACAGAAGACAGGATCGACCTCTTTCATCTGATCAGACGAATATTTATATTTAGTTCATCAGTCAGTTGTCGTCTGCGAGATTAATGAAACTGTTCAACGGAATGCTGCATAGCCGAAAGGTCTAGGCGCAGTATTTTCACACAGGAATCTTTTGGGGTAGGGGATCGAGACAAACTCGGTGTTCTATGATTTTCTGTTTGACACGATTTCACATATATCTTCAATATAGTAATCTCAGAATCTACCCTCCGTGTGAAATATGGTATTCTGGTAATTAAAGAAAAGTATATGTTTTACAAATTAATTTACTGACGTGTACTTATTTCAAATCCATCAGAAGACGCTACCAAATGATAACTTCTGACAATATTGCTGTATTATTAGCTTTCTCTTTCTCTTTCATTACACACTGACACACACACACACACACACACACACACACACACACACACACACACACACACACACACACACAAACGTGACGTTTTGCTGAGAGATGAGCAAGATGTTAATTCTCCACCACTCTGCGCCGCCCATAACCTTAGGCTAATCCCCAAAACACACCTTCTGGCTGGCCACACGTGTTAGAAAGATGACTGATCGATAATGCAGAATAGAAGAGTGGCAGTTCTAGAAGATAACTCGAGCCTTCTGATACCTATAGCTGAGACGGTAAGTAAATGCAGGTGACAGACTACAACGTATAATATGAAAGTTAGTCACGCTAACACGAGTGGTCTAAGTATCGACAATAAATATCTTCAACAAGAAATAACATAAGACAGCATGGCTACATACAGCGAATAGCTCAACAGTTAAAATTAGAGTTTATGAATGTTTATAGTTCATAATCTCAACCATGTAAGAGAATATTTGTTTTTTAGTCCTAAGACACTGTAGTAGATATTTGGTTCATTTGTATGAGTGAACTATAAATGAGTTTATAAGAGAACGCTGAATGTTCCTGAGTGAACTCTAAAATAAGTCTGAGAGAAGTTGACTGAAGCTGTGCAGTTGTTGACTTTATAGTTACATAACTTAGGATCTCATGACGTGTTGTCTAGGATACCAGTGAATGTCATAGCAGATGCACTCATGGTCCATCGAACTGTTCTTTGCCACACGGGTTGTTGTGCTCTGGTGTTGCTTTGCAGTTCAATACTGGTCAAAGTCAACATCCAAGACAAAGTGCCGACCTGCCAGTAAAATACATCTGGGCTAAGAATTTGTGTCCCCATGTGTTCTCTGACAGAATGTTCTTACTTACACAGTCACTGTACATTTCATTATCACAAGCAAAATATAACTATATAAAATATAGTTAATGCCAAGAGATAAAGATGAATATAATATTAGTTAGGCAAGCACAACCACATACAATGGCGGTAATATATACAGATGATATCCTGCTGCAGTGTTAACTGTTAATAAGGGTGAGTAATATGATTCAACTTATTAAGTCCTGGAGCTAAAGTATGTGTTGACTCAACGGTCAGTTGCATTCGACTAATGACTTACGTGTGTTTCCAGTATATTCGTTTGTGCATGGTTGTGCAACTCTCCGATTGGTTCATTAGGGTGAGTGTCTGGAACATTCAGGTGTGTTTCCAGCCCAGGTATCAGAGTCAGCCTTTCTAGAAGGTAGGTGTACATGCAGTCTATTTTAGAAGATGGTGGGTGTGAGATACATAAGCCATTACACACACACACACACACACACACACACATTGAAAGAATATATTTTTACTACTATAATGTTTTTATATGTGCTTTGTAATGTTGTACTGAATAAAGTCACATTCAACCAAAGAGTTTATAATGTACTGAATAAAGTCACATTCAACCAAAGAGTTTATAATGACAGGAAATTATTTATAATTACTTTTGCAAATGTATTGTTGTCGAACGTGTGCAAAATATAATTATTTCAATCAACACTGTCAACCAGATGTCTGAATGTTAATCGTTTTCTTGCGTGCTAAATATTTCACAGGCCAAAAATAGTCATGCATGCTCAAATGCCAACAACACAATCTATAAACTTTGACATTTAAGTGTCCGTGAAGGCGGGTGACCTCGAGATAGAAAATAGCTGAAAGTTCGTAAATAATTAAATTGCGTTCTATGTGAACTTTTTCCTGTCTAAGGAATTTTAATGTTGCGTTTACTTTTTCCTGTCTAAGGAATTTTAATGTTGCGTTTACTTTTTCCTGTCTAAGGAATTTTAATGTTGCGTTTACTTTTTCCTGTCTAAGGAATTTTAATGTTGCGTTTACTGACTACTGTAATAATCCAGAATTAAAACTGGCGGCAATAAAAAAACGTTAACTTATTGTCACAGGAAATGAGGGACAGAAATTATATTTTATTTCATTTTAAAAAAACCGCTAACAAAACTAATTGAAGTAATCCGAGTTTTGTTATTTTTCGTATGTAGCATGTAAATTCCAGTAACGGTCACCTAAGATCTCTTTAGTAGACAGACGTTCGTGACACAGTGTGTGTTAATTATCATATTGAATATATATATTAGTTTATGAAGAATATGTATATTAAATAAATTGGGACAACTGCGCAATACCGTCACATGTTGTTGACGAGTGAAATGGCCAGTGCGCATTAGGATTGACCACAGAAAAGCGTGCATCACGATTACCACTATATATCCAAGGCAAAAATCATGTCACAGGACATAGCTTCTGGAAGTTTTGGAAACCTTCAGTGAGAGCTATATAAGAGGCAAAATGAAGACTTTTACTCTCAATGTTGAAAACGTCGATTCGTCTGAAGCCAGTCTAACTTCACGTATGAATTATCTCATGTACAGAGATTTCATAAAGGAAAGCTGCAATAATCTCTTTCCATCCGTTTTCCATCCGTCTGATGCCATATATTGAGTAGCGAGGCAAAATTACTCAGTATAACTGTTGGCAAAGTGGAAAGTTCGCTGTCCAGAAAAACCCGATGCATGCGACGCTGGTTGTATGCAGTTAACGACACGAGGGACCAACTTGTTCTTCCCCCTGTCTGAGTTCGTTTTGGCAGTCTATCCCGCAAATTGAGAGGCTAGCACCGAGATTTTCTCACAGACATATCCGGATTTCTACACTCA
Source organism: Sinotaia quadrata (assembly GCA_028829895.1). Taxonomy (NCBI): domain Eukaryota; kingdom Metazoa; phylum Mollusca; class Gastropoda; order Architaenioglossa; family Viviparidae; genus Sinotaia; species Sinotaia quadrata. The sequence continues at coordinate 12,124,316 of CM054184.1, forward strand.
ATGTAATGCGACGACACATCCCACTGGACGACTCCATCCGATAATGCTAAACGTCGTTGAGGTGTCCGTGTCCACGACAAACAACGATAATTATCGAGGCTGACAGCAGTCAGCTAAATTTCAGATTTCTCCCCGTGATAATCTGAAAGTGGTGCCTAGATTCTGCAGAGTCTTCACCTGTAATGCGACGCCTCAATTGCGCCGTGATCTTCACTTTGAAGTGCCGCTTATAAGTGACGTGTGAGATTACGTCATCTCCTTGGAACTCTGACATTAATAGTGAGTAATAATTCGCACGGCTAACGCGCACATACTTAAGTCTAGGACTCTTAAGAAAATGAACACTATTATATCGTTTGCAAAATAAGAACTCTAATGTTAAAAGTAATGCTTATTTTACATGTCAACTATTGTTAAAGCGGCCCCATTTGCCGCATAAGAATTGTATAATTAATCTTTATTTTATATTTTGAATTTCATCATTTTCATCTCCCCTTATTTCCCACAGAGTGTATGACATTGGAAAGTTGAATGAATGATTAATCACTGTGCGAAAGAGTAGTGCCCCTTTTAAATCGGGAAATAAATAACCTGATTTAAACATCTTTCAACTCTCTTGTTATTCATAGTTTTTGAGAGGGACGAAAGAATTTGTACTATTGTTTTGCACCGTTCGTCTGTTCGTCCATTTATTCACATTTATGATACACACTCACAACACACACCGCCAATAAAACGTTCCTTGGCATGACACTAATAAAGTGGGCCCCACCCAAACATCAATGGAGTATGTCATGTGTGTCTATGTAACAACCTGACACGACGTAGTACTGGCACACGTCACGGGCTTTTTTTGGAGGTGCACCGGAGCAGGCCAAAAATAGACTTCACCCCTTGCATCTCTAACTTCAGCTCGGGTCGGCTTGTAACGAGCCCGCCCGTTTTGTGACATCTGGTGACCACTGACCGTGATCTGACAAGGTAAATTGTGTTGTTGTAAGAAAGTGTCATCTCTTTCCTGCTTTTCTATCTCATCACCATTATGCATTGTTTATTGCATGTTAGGGCTTTGCTATTGAGACTTAGGTGAACTGGATTTTGATAAGACTTATTATTGTGTTGAAATAAGTTTTATAATCTTTACGCTATTATCGTTAACGCGTACCGACTCGTGTTTAGACGTACATAGATCGATATTTTGTACGCTACATTAGCAACTGTTGTTTTGCTAATTTTGCTAACTTTGCAAATTTCCGATTAGGATTTCTTTTACTCGTGTTTGTAATAATCCTAATCACGTGGTGGCTGGTGTTCATACGCACACCATTGCACCACTTGTGACCTACAGAGGTCAAAATCCCGCGAATATTCTAAGTCACTTTATCCATACTCGTGATAACTAGCGATTCTAAAAATGGCCGAGCTAGTAAACATAAAGAAAGAACTCATGGCTATGGGTAGAGAATTCGGGTATGAAAAAGCCGAGTTAAAGGAATACGTGGATGAGGAGATAGCTAAATGGTATGTTGCGAAAGAAAATGAGGCGAAAGAGGCTATAGAGCTAGAAGAAAAGAGACAGGTAGCTAAGGATTTAGAGATGCGAACTTTGAGAGAGCTAGAAGATAAGAGAGAGTTAGCTAAACAGCTAGAGATGCAAACTTTGAGAGAGCTAGAGGAAAAAAGATCGAAAGAGGCTATAGAGCTAGAAGATAAGAGACAGTTAGCTAGACAGCTAGAGATGAAAGACCTGAGAGAGCTAGAGGAAAAAAGAGAGTTAGCTAAACAGCTAGAGATGCAAAACCTGAGAGAGCTAGAGGAAAAAAGAGCGAAAGAGGCGAGAGATTTTAAAGAGAAAGAAATCCAAGATATGAGAGAAATAGAGTTATTAAAGATTCAGTCTGCTAGGGATTTAGAAGATAAAAGGCAGGAAGTAGAAGAGAAAAAGCTTAAGTTAAAAGCTAGAGCACATCAGGAACAGCTTGAATTAGCTAAGCAAGAGGTAACAGCTAGAGAGAAGTTGTTAGATGGGACTGCTAAGCAACAGGCCGAGTTAAATAAACCCCGTACACGGCTAGCTTTCTTTAACCCTGAAGTCGAGACAATTGACGAGTTTTTGACACGCTTTGACAGTTTCATTGCCAACTTTAATTACACAGACACGCGCGCATATTCACCGACCAACTGGGCCACTCAGATTTGGTTGAACACCGCATCAAACTTTTAAGTGACAAACCGATACGCTTAAAACAGTACCCACAGAAATATGAGAGCACAAAGTACATAGCAGAACAGGTGCGTGAAATGCAAAAACAGGGCGTGATTGAACAGTCAATCTCCCCATATTCATCACCGGTCGTCTTAGTTAAAAAGAAAGACGGTACGCTTCGTTTTTGTGTGGACTACAGACAGTTAAATGAGATAACTGAATTCGATGCGGAACCTATCCCAAATCAGGACGAATTGTTCGCAAAACTAACCAAGGCACATTACTTTTCGAAGTTTGACATGTGCAAAGGGTACTGGCAACTGTCAGTTGCTATTGACGACAGACCAAAAACAGCCTTTCCAACCCCGCTAGGCTTATTTCAGTTTTGCCGACTACCGTTCGGACTAGCGAACGCACCCGCAACATTCGCGCGCTTCATGCGAAAATTACCGTTAGAGAGCGTTGACGCATTGAATTTCTTTGATGACATACTGGTAGCAACAGGAACATGGGACCAACATTTATCCTCAGTGGATGGTCTACTTGACATTCTCGAGCGCCATAGATTGACCGTGAAACCCTCCAAAGTTCGCGCGGGCTTTCGAGAGATTGAATTTCTTGGCCATATCATAAGTGACGGACAAATAGGCCCAAATCTAGACTTGACTGCAGCCATTCGTGACATGACCTTACCGACTACAAAGAAACAGGTCAGGGCAGTTTTGGGGCTAGTGGGGTACTACCGAAAATTTGTCCCAAACTTCAGTACGCTTCTTAAACCACTGACGGACTTAACTGGGAACAAACAACCCACGAAAATACGATGGACGGCAGAGTGTAGCACCGCCCTCGAAAAAGTGAAGGACATCTTGACCAGTAAACCCGTCCTACAGTTACCAGACTTTGACAAAAGATTTATTGTCAGGACCGACGCATCAGACGAAGGCCTCGGTGCCATACTTCTCCAAGAGACAGATGACGAATACCTACCGGTAGCATACGCTTCTAAGAAACTGTTGGATCGTGAGACACGGTACTCTACGATTGAAAAAGAGTGCTTAGCAATCGTATGGGCACTCAAGAAATTTAGTGCTTATCTGTACTCTAAACCATTCATCCTGCAGTGCGATCATAAGCCGCTTACATATCTGCGCACTAGCATGTACGATAACGCTAGGCTAACTAGATGGACACTCCTGCTACAGGAGTATAGCTTCGTTGTCGAACACATCGCGGGCAGAGAAAATTCGGGTGCCGATGCATTATCCCGGCATGCCATAACCGCGATATAAACAATAGAGAGGATAGTCTCTCCACAGATGTGCATATAATTCCTGTGGGGACTATCGTGTGAAATAAAATTTTTTGTTCCTATTTGATTTCCACTCTGTGAGCTCCAATCAATTTTAAGAAGGGGGTTGTCACAGGAAATGAGGGACAGAAATTATATTTTATTTCATTTTAAAAAAACCGCTAACAAAACTAATTGAAGTAATCCGAGTTTTGTTATTTTTCGTATGTAGCATGTAAATTCCAGTAACGGTCACCTAAGATCTCTTTAGTAGACAGACGTTCGTGACACAGTGTGTGTTAATTATCATATTGAATATATATATTAGTTTATGAAGAATATGTATATTAAATAAATTGGGACAACTGCGCAATACCGTCACATGTTGTTGACGAGTGAAATGGCCAGTGCGCATTAGGATTGACCACAGAAAAGCGTGCATCACGATTACCACTATATATCCAAGGCAAAAATCATGTCACAGGACATAGCTTCTGGAAGTTTTGGAAACCTTCAGTGAGAGCTATATAAGAGGCAAAATGAAGACTTTTACTCTCAATGTTGAAAACGTCGATTCGTCTGAAGCCAGTCTAACTTCACGTATGAATTATCTCATGTACAGAGATTTCATAAAGGAAAGCTGCAATAATCTCTTTCCATCCGTTTTCCATCCGTCTGATGCCATATATTGAGTAGCGAGGCAAAATTACTCAGTATAACTGTTGGCAAAGTGGAAAGTTCGCTGTCCAGAAAAACCCGATGCATGCGACGCTGGTTGTATGCAGTTAACGACACGAGGGACCAACTTGTTCTTCCCCCTGTCTGAGTTCGTTTTGGCAGTCTATCCCGCAAATTGAGAGGCTAGCACCGAGATTTTCTCACAGACATATCCGGATTTCTACACTCAATGTAATGCGACGACACATCCCACTGGACGACTCCATCCGATAATGCTAAACGTCGTTGAGGTGTCCGTGTCCACGACAAACAACGATAATTATCGAGGCTGACAGCAGTCAGCTAAATTTCAGATTTCTCCCCGTGATAATCTGAAAGTGGTGCCTAGATTCTGCAGAGTCTTCACCTGTAATGCGACGCCTCAATTGCGCCGTGATCTTCACTTTGAAGTGCCGCTTATAAGTGACGTGTGAGATTACGTCATCTCCTTGGAACTCTGACATTAATAGTGAGTAATAATTCGCACGGCTAACGCGCACATACTTAAGTCTAGGACTCTTAAGAAAATGAACACTATTATATCGTTTGCAAAATAAGAACTCTAATGTTAAAAGTAATGCTTATTTTACATGTCAACTATTGTTAAAGCGGCCCCATTTGCCGCATAAGAATTGTATAATTAATCTTTATTTTATATTTTGAATTTCATCATTTTCATCTCCCCTTATTTCCCACAGAGTGTATGACATTGGAAAGTTGAATGAATGATTAATCACTGTGCGAAAGAGTAGTGCCCCTTTTAAATCGGGAAATAAATAACCTGATTTAAACATCTTTCAACTCTCTTGTTATTCATAGTTTTTGAGAGGGACGAAAGAATTTGTACTATTGTTTTGCACCGTTCGTCTGTTCGTCCATTTATTCACATTTATGATACACACTCACAACACACACCGCCAATAAAACGTTCCTTGGCATGACACTAATAAAGTGGGCCCCACCCAAACATCAATGGAGTATGTCATGTGTGTCTATGTAACAACCTGACACGACGTAGTACTGGCACACGTCACGGGCTTTTTTTGGAGGTGCACCGGAGCAGGCCAAAAATAGACTTCACCCCTTGCATCTCTAACTTCAGCTCGGGTCGGCTTGTAACGAGCCCGCCCGTTTTGTGACACTTATAAAATTTTCCTAAATATTAATGATCGTTTCCGGTCATTTTAAAAATACATACGGTTTTAACCTTAAGTGAAGTATTTTTTTTAAAAACCTCGTCCCGTTGGGCTACCCGGTCAGTATTCCGTAACACGTAGGCATTGCAAGAAAATTCAATGATTTGAACACATGGATTGTTCTTCTGATTTCACGCCGCCAGTGATTGGACTCTTTATGCTTCCTGCGCCCCCCTCCCCACTCCCCAACTAGGTCTTACTCTCCTTTGGATAGGGATCCCAACATTAATTCATCTCATGTCGATATTTATATACAAATTTCACCAATCATCTTTCATGATTTGGCTTTCTTATACAGATCTAAGATTTGTCATTCTATGACAATCTCTCTAAGCACCCTGGGTCGTTTTGAATCCCATTATATACTTATCATATATCATCATTTATTTATCAGACATCGTCTTTCATGTATCAGATCTCATAATTCATCCATCAGATATCATCAATCAGCGATTAGATCTCAACTTTCATCCATCAGATCTCAGTATTTATCACCAGATCTCATTATTCATCCACCAGTTCTCGTCATTCGTGCATCGATCTAAAAACATAATCTATTAAAAATCAACTGTCAGATCTCATCTTTCATGTATCATCTCACCATTCATCTATCAGGCCTCATCATTCATGTATCGGATCTAAAAAATCATCCGTCAGATCTCATCTTTTTATGAATCATATCTCACCATTCACCTATCATGTCTCATCATTCATCCGTCAGACTACAGCTTCCATCCCCTCTGTGAGCGGTCCCCCATATCACGTTTGTTCAGACAAGACCATTAATTATCTGGTCTTTAATGGAATCTGTTCTAATCTAAGCGAATCGAAAATATGTATTCAGTCTAACAAACTCACAGTCCATGCATCCATCTATCCGCATGCGTTTGTTCTCCCATCTTTCTGTCTGTTTGTCTTTCTGTTCATTTGTTATGTCCGTCTGCCTCCACTTGGATCTGTCTATCCTTCCGTTCGTCCATCCGTCTATCTATCTATCCACCACAGTCTTTTAAACGACTTCGCATTCAGATTGTGCGATCACCTAAAAAAAACCCAACGAATTCGACAAATTTCAAAGCTTTTTTGTTCACTTCGGCTACATTTTGAAGATTAAATATATTTTTTTAAAATTAAAATAAAAGTGCTGACGTCTATTATATCAAAATGTCACGGGAGACTCTCGTTTCCAAACGAGCACCAGAAGCCTTTGCAAAGCCTTGTTACCTAGCGACTTATCGCGCGATTTTCACGACATCGCGAGGTTTCAACTATATTTAAGACGAACCTGTTTTAACTCTCTTTCAACAGGGAACCGCGTGTTCGGGGCTTCGTTTACGTAGCAATGCGAGTGTTTACGTTGTCTCTCGAGGCCTGTCCTCAGATCGGGCCTTTCCGAGACTTTCCGGGTTTAATTAAGACGAGAATCTTCACACTCGGGAGCAGGGCGAGAATTTACGATGTTTGCATTGAAAACACTTTTACCTGTTAGAACAGATGGCTAACTCCCAACGCCTAGCCGTGGCTTTAGCCTGGGTAAAGAAAGAGAAACAAACGCCATGCTGTGTCATTTTTTTTCAGGAACAAAGCTGGGTGCGATGAGTTACAAACCAGTGACTTAACCCCCTCAACGGTTTCAGCCTATTACTGTGTCAGGAAATCTTAGGCAAATTATGCCATGAAGATATTATTTTCATTGTATTAATCGTATCTATTTAATTTAAGAGAAGGCACTTCCGTTAGGCAACTTGCACTCGGACAGTGCAATAATGTGTTTACGAGTTGAGAGTATGGGGGTCACTCTAAACTCTAAAGGTGAGGGAAAGACCGTTAATCGGATACGAGATGCCCATATTTGGTCACTTGCGTTCCGTATCATGACGTAGCGTTAATCTGCCAGCTGACCTAGAGTCATTCATATATGTGTGAATGAATCAAAATTCTTTAGACATTCACATTCATTCACAGTGCCCGTGTCCAGGGGTAGAGAAATCGCGTCCACCATTTTGACCGTGCATGACTTTACATGGTGGTAAATATAGTTGACTTCTCTAAATTGTTGTATTTCTCATTTGTAAAATATTGTATAAAATATTTATGTGATTGTTAAATGATTGATGTATTTTTCACATTAAAAGCTAAGTGGCCTTAGCAATTGATACATTTTGTAGAATGATCAAGATAGGTGTTTAATGTGGAGCTACCAGTATAAATTTTATTTAATACAAGACTACAGGTAATAAGTGTTAAACATTAATGCAGAACTACTCGTATCAGTATTATTGAATGCAGAATTATATATCTTAGGTAATGCACGATTATATATGGAGAATTATGTATATTAGTGGATAACGTGGAATAATAAAGTGCTTAGTGATAATTAATCAATTTGAGGTGAAGATGTATAAATTAAATTATAATTATCGTGGTTGTTGTCGCATCATCATCATCATCATCATCATCATCATTACCTGAGCTTTTAGTCTCTCTGAACAGCAGTCTCAAGTTGTTCAATAACTTACCAGTGATTTACTACTAATACTAACTATAATATTTATAATAAATGTCTGCATCTCTCTATATATTATGGGATGAGCCATTTTAACATCATTTCTATCAACAATGCATCCAAATGGCGAAATGGTGTGAATAATAATGCTCAACAGAGAAACGATTTTAAACAGCTACACTGCCACTTGCGCCGAAACTGGAAGAGGGATGGGTAAAGAGTTATTCCCCTTGTTTTGCCTTCAACCCAGTGCCAACGCAAGAGCTGTCAGCTCATCGTAAAACGCAGCCCCACTGAAAAGTGTCCCTGGCTAATCAAATAAATCTGAAATAAACAAGAGCGTGTAATTTCACTCAGTGCTGGGGTTGCTTTTGCCAAGTGAATTAAATATTTATCATTAAAGAAGGGGAGAAGAATGCGCGGCTCAGCTCGAAAGTGTGATTTTTATTTAGATGATTCGCTTTTCCCTTCTAACCCCCCCCCCCTCCCCGCTATCTTAACAGCTCTCGTTCTGCCACGTACTCAGTGTCAGTGTCGTCCACCCGAGACTAGGCGCACGTGCCAGTCTCACGTAATTAACTCCACCCCCACCCCCACCTTGTGATAAAACCTTTTAGGACCCAGGTCCATTTGTAGTTCGGCCCTAAACCTAACTATAGGTTACAGCCCTTGGACCTGCTGCGGAAGGCCATTGGCTTGTCCGCATCATTAGGTGGAGAAAATTTAAGTTTTGGATCCAACTGTTCGGACGCAGTACACAATGAACTAAGACGTGTGTCTCTAGGGCGTCTAGGCTCTCGGTCGCGAACCATTATCCCAGACAGCAATGAAGCAGACGAGACCCGTCTGACTCATTTCGAGTGGTTTCATCTATCATTAACATATCGGTTAACTAGTCGATTACACTCTATTTGTGTATAACTATATTGATATAGATAAGCTTACAGTCTATATTGATATAGATAAGTTTAGACTGTATATATTGATATAGATAAGTTTACAGTCTATATTGATACAGATAAGTTTACAGTCTATATTGATATAGATAAGCTTACAGTCTATATTGATATAGATAAGTTTACAGTCTATATAGATAAGTTTAGAGTCAATATTGATATAGATAAGTTTACAGTCTATATTGATATAGATAAGTTTAGAGTCATTCTATATTGATATAGATAAGTTTACAGTCTATATTGATACAGATAAGTTTCAATAAAGATATAAACATGTTACTAACCAATAGCTATAGGGTTAACGACTGAGCTATTAAGGCAGCACCATACGACGACTTGTTAACTGGAACATTACATGCGACCAGCCAGACTGAGCAAGAATCCCTACGACATACGGTGTCAGAGGTCAGCGTGTGGATAACGATGCCTGAGAACAAAACCTGGCCCACCCTTGCATACTTTGAATGTTTGAAGCAATTCGGCAATCTGTAAAACGATTGCCTTTACGTACTGCCCCCAAACCAAGCAAGCGACTAGTTAACCGATATGTTAATGATCGATGAGACCACTCGAACTGAGTCAGACGGGTCTCGTCTGCTTCACTGCTGTCTGGGATAATGGTTCGCGACCGAGAGCCTAGAGACACACGTCTTAGTTCGGTGTGTACTGCGTCCGAACAGTCGGATTCACACGCGTGGGTCATAACTTAAATTTCCTCGACCTAATGATGCGGACAAGCCAATGGCCTTCCGCACCAGATCCGAGGGCTATAACCTATATTTAGGTTTAAGGCCGAACTACAAATGGATCCGAGCCCTGAAAGGTTTTAGCACAAGGTGGGAGGATGGTTAATCACGTGACACCGGCACGTGCGCTTAGTTTCGGGTAAATGATGGCTATTTTCAGGATTGTTTTGGTGGAGTCTCTAATTGGGAAGAGTATTAATCTTCTGCAAAGCAATTTTTTAATTTTATTGCTTATGGATAGACGTAATTTTCACCTTCCTATTCACTAAGGTAGATTAAATGCTTACTATACTTCTCTACCATCAATATATTGAATCAATACCTTTAGTCAATGGCTATGTTTGTGCTTCCAAACATTTTTTTTTTAGTTGTTCGTTGCCCAGAATTTCGAAACATTCTCCTGGCGGTGTAACAATTAAAAATTAATTATCATGTGACATACCATAATAACATCACTCAACACCGAACTTTGGTAACCATTAGCAAGAAACAATATACATTGGTCGTATAGACAGGGCGTTTTATTCTTGGGGGGGGGGGGAGGGAAGATTGTTAACACACTTTCACGTTTCCGATAACCTATTAGGCAGCAGAATATGTCTGTCCCTCCACATAAAACCGTATATTTAGCATGGTCTTTGGGTTTGTACGGCCAGGTGTAGGCCATATCATTTGCCACCAACTTTGCAATCAAGGGACATAAATTTAGAGGTGGTAAATTTAAAGGTACGTGTGGTTTTAAAATGGGCATGCACTCCGTACACGAATCGTTGTGAGGGTTAATCAAGTTTTGTGCGTATGAGCAGTCCAAACCACTGATCACCAATTTTGTTCCATCAAGGGAGGTAAATCAGTCACATTCTGTTGCAAACCAATTCAAATTGATATTTCACATGCTTCATTCCATGATGTTCAAACGCATCCTGAAATTTCATTCAAGCCTCTTGGAATCTCCAGTTCCGCGAAACGCCAACAGCTGGCAGTTGGTACACGAGATACGCGAGAGATTACCCCAACGCTGAGATTTGAAAGTAAACAGTACAGATATGAGGTTTTCTTCAGTGTATGGCTGTTTGCCCATTTGTTACAACTCCGAACGTGAAAGTAGAAAATAATTCTTAAATTGTTTTTCGTATCCAGATTTGGGTCAAAACTGGCGTACAAAATGAACATGTATTTCAGTATAAGCTTGTCCAGTTGTCCCGCAATTATTCATGTAACCCCGGAAATAATTTGTTGCATTAAGCACCCAATCCCGCTGGTGAAGGGATGGCAGAGACTGGATAGTAAGACAAATTAGTGAACTCACTGAAAAATTAACACTCTTTTATACTTAGCTCTCAAATGCATGTTTTTCCCTACTCCTACAAAATTTATTATTTTCATACTACAGATCTACAGCTAGTGAACCACCCAGTCTTATTTTGAATCCCATGCTTGACTAGCTCTAGAACATAAAAATGTCTACTTTGAAGTGTAGGATTCTATTAAATAAAGGGTGAGAATTGAAAACAAATTACTTTTCATCTGTGGTGTTAAATTAAAAAAAAATCTCTTACAGAAGTGTGGGTGGGATGAAATTTGTGTTTTGGGGACGGGAGGGACAGTGCTGAATAGTGGGGAGGTGGAAGCAAAGGTGCCTGGGCAACAGCCAACGTCTTGTGCGATCTCTACCTCTAACTAGTTTCGCTTGTAGCACACGGGTACTGATTTATCGTCCTGTTCCGTAAAATAAGCATTAAGCGCATCACATTGAGATAGGGAACAGTCAAGGTCGCCAATAAGTATTGCCCGGATCCAAGTTCTATAACTCGAGACCGAGGCTAGTGACTTAATTACCTTTGTTCCACGTGGAGATTAATTATCGTTGTTTGAGGGTATTATGCTCAAATTCCGGATGTTTATTCGTGTAATGCTCTTGGCTGCAGAAAAAATGTCTACTCAAATTCCGATTGTGCAGTTGTGATGGTGTCTGCGGAAGGAGTTTTATTCAAATTGTGTCTGTTTATTCGTGTTATGCTGTTGTCTGTAGAAAGAACTTCCTCTCAAATTCTGTTTGTGGTGTTGGCGATGATGTCTGCAGATGGAAGTTTTATTGAAATTCCGGTTGTTTACTTGCTTTATCTGGAAAATACGTCGAAGTACATCGTCAGTTCACAGACTCTGCACATTTAAGAAACTATCTATTGTCACTCACGTAATTCAAACAATCGGGAGCTTCCGTATCTGTATCCAACTCCTTCACTCACCCTAGGGTCCTCTCTGCCCTCGTTTACTCGACATCACTATCTGTTTTGCTCTGAATGAGTGCACCAGGGGGAATTACTCTAGCACACTTTTCTGGCAGCTGTATATTTATATTCGGTCATTTGCATTTTTTATTTCGGCGCAGGCCGCCGGGATCAAAGAGGCATAACCCAGGTAAAACCAATGCCTTTATAATCCCTTTTCTATCCCTCAAACATGTTGTGATCGCGGACAACACCAGTATATCGCCAACTGGTCTCCGAAGCTAAGTCTTAGATGAAACTGCACAAATCGGTTTCCACGAAAGCATTTCAACATTTCGTGAATATATGGTCGTCAAAGCAAATCATTCTGAATTAAAGAAGTCAGAGAACAACAACGACAACATAAAGTAGGGATGGGAATATTTATATACCAGAATTGTCGATTGTAGAAGTTAAACGGTATATTAAAGCTAATGGTCAGATACGAACAACAGTTATCAATCTTTCCCCATTAAATTAAATATCAAATACGTTCTGATTATCCTACTTTTGTTGCCTTGTGTTTCTCTTTGACATTGTTGGCAACCATACTGACGTGGTATTCTAATTTTAACCATATTGTTCTCAGTATTTCGGACTAAGATACCTTTCACTTCAAATGCACACAATTCATATTTATAACGATACTGCACTTTAACATAAGAACTACCATGATCTCCAAATGGCACACACACACACACACACACACACACACACACACACACACACACACACACAGAGGAATAGGTCTCTATAAAGCATACACACACACATACAGGTGCAGGCCTCTATAAAGCATACACACAATACAGGTGCAGGCCTCTATAAAGCACACACACACACACACACACACACACACATACACATACACACACAGGAGTAGGTCTCTATAAAGCATACACACACACATACAGGTGCAGGCCTCTATAAAGCACACACACACATACACACAAACACACACACACACAGAGGAGTAGGTCTCTATAAAGCATACACACACACATACAGGTGCAGGCCTCTATAAAGCACACACACACACACACACACACACACATACACACACAGGAGTAGGTCTCTATAAAGCATACACACACACATACAGGTGCAGGCCTCTATAAAGCACACACACACACACACAAACACAAACACACACACACACAAACACAAACACACACAAACACACACACACACACACACACACACACAGGAGTAGGTCTTTATAAAGCATACACACACATACAGGTGCAGGCCTCTATAAAGCACACACACACACACACACACACACACACACACACACAGGTGTAGGCCTTTTTAAAGCAGACAGGTACCAAAAATGTTTCAATACGACGGTGATATTATATTCAGTACACATTCCGACTTGAACGATGGTGACCTAACAACAAAAATCAACCGAAAACGAACATTCACAACATATCTTAATTGCCATAAAGCTAAGAAAATGAAGAACCCATCCTGGGCAGTCATGAGACCTAAGGTGTACAGAAAGGTTGGGGGGAGGGGAAGAATCGAAAGACAGAATGAAGCCATTAGGCAATAATACCAGTATTCATAAAACTGATAAAAAAAGAAGCATAATGTTGTCACAAAACACTACATCATCATTAGCAGCAGCAGCATCGTCATCATCGCCATCGTCATCATTACTATCTTAACTCCATTATTATCTACATTTGGGGGGGGATATTTGATCTAAACTTCATTAAACTTACTTATCAACAGTAAACAAAGAATAATATAATATTAATTATTTAAAATAAATCAAACTAAAATAATAAATAGTTATGTAATTGTAAAGAAATAATTTGAAAAGTTTCAAATCAAAGTTACAACAGACATTAGCCACAGTATGAATATACAAATATATTTAAATATTTAAATGTTAATACGATTTTTGAAACCTTAAGATTTCAACTAGCAGAAAGTTTGCTTCCTAAGGAAGTTGGTTTTAGTTTTTTTTTTTCAAAGAAAAAAAGAAAATAACAACAACACCTTAAGAACTAAGATACTTCAAAAGCCAATTAACCAATAAACCTTTCTTCCACGAAAACTATCATATCTCGACTCAATGACCACAATACCAATCTCATTATCCACAAAATGAATGAACTTAACCAATAGCAGTTGTTTTTTTTCACGTGCCCAAAATAATTTACTGTTAACCCTTTGCCCATCAAAAGAAGAGAATAGAGTCAGTGCTTGGTAAAGAATAAAGTAACGATGTGAGACCTATTATCCGATCAGTGGGAAAAGGGTTAATTCACTTATTACCTTGATTCCACATAAACTCGGCATTTACTACTCGGCAATCAATTACGTCTCTTTCCAAGCAACCCTCTCCACATTAACGACCCCATGTAATTAATCTCTCGTACTGAGCAAGATAATGAATACGCCAGTGCAATTTTTTTTTTAATTGCCTTAAAATTGTTTCATTCTAACCACCTATTTTTTTTAATGATAAGAATGAAATTAAAAAAAAAAACGTATGAAGAGCGCGTGCTTACATAATTTAATCACGTGACATCTACAATGTAGCTATTTATAGATTCCATTTTATTTCTGTTTACCTGATTGGTGCCTAAGTCATAAATGACGACCTATTTCGAGTGAAACTAAATACATGTTTAGGACATCGTAATTTTGATCAATGTCAAGGATGACTGGTTTAAATTGTAAGTGGAAAACTAGTTGACCAATTTCTTTGCCTATGAGGTCGAATTTCATTAACCTTAATTCATTCCATGATTTATTGCATTGTGTCTGGTGAAATATGCAAATGTTGTACTTAAGAACGCACGTGCTAAAGAAAAGATGTTTGTTTCTTTTCGACGGAATTCGCATATAAAGCCAGTTCCACTGACGATAGAATTCTCAAAGGGAGCGAACTCTGACGATAGAATTCTCAAAGGGAGCGAACTCTGACGATAGAATTCTCAAAGAGAGCGAACTCTGACGATAGAATTCTCAAAAGGAGCGAACTGGTAAAGTGCATCTTTAATTACTATGGGCGCAATGAGTAACTCTCCAGCTAACTTATTGTATCTTAGGACGAAGTTGATTCTTTGAACTAAAGTGTCACAATGTTAGAGTTAGTGCTGACACAGCGGATTTCTACATCTCCTAATAACTCTCTTCTTGGCGACTGTAGAAATGCAGACACGTGTACCAAATAGACTAGTGGCAAGAAAGGAAATTATTGTCTTTTTAATATTATAAGAACCTTAAGCTTGAAGAAGGACAGTGCTGTAATTGCTCTTGCTGCTTGTCCTTGGTGTGAGCAATTAGACTCTACCAAATTTTCCATAGTTTTCTAGAGTTGTGCCCATTTGCACAGATTTGCACTATTGGTGCATAGGTTTCGCTTAGAGTTGCACTGAGTTTGCAGGATTGACGCACAGTAGTGTATTGCGTATGTGTTCACTTAAAGGTGCAAAGACCAATCAGGCTATGATTACATATTCTCAAGCTTTGACAGCTTACCTGTTGTACAACACTTTTGTAGTGAGAAGAACTGAACTATCTGGGAATCATTATTATGATACTGGCTTTGCCAGTGAAACCAACAAGATTGCTGATTGAACATCTGGCTGTGGGATTTGTCCAGAAGAAAGGAAACTATGTTTATTTCTAAATACCGAATTTCTGGAAACGTCGAACCTTTTCTGCCTGTTGCAAGACAGTAATTTGATGCGAAAGGAAAAGGTATAATTATTATTTTGTTATAATTATCGAAAATTTCGGTAATCCAAGTATAAACCAACCACTAATCCAAAGTTAATGAAATTTCGTCTCTTTAGCTTTAAACTGAATAAATATGACTAGAGTTGGCAGTCATATGAATTTTTAAAAAAGGTAACTTAAAACTAATTCAGCAGATATCTTTGAGGGATCAAGGGTAGCCTAATCGAGAAAGATCTAACTTCACCTTTTTTCACAGAGTCAACCGTAACGCAAGGTCATCAGTCAGTAGACTTTCATCTTACATATATATGCCTTACAATCAAATTAGTAAATATGACCATAGTTGTCTCCCATAGAACTTTTTATATATTCTTACAGTCATCGTCATCTTAAGTAGATTTACAGTCAGCTTTTATCTTATGTAAATATAGTCGTCTCTATCTTAAATATGCAGGCAACTTAATCTTAGTAAAGTTTACAAAACCTTTCCTTTAGGTTATCTTACAATCGCTTTTATCTTAAGTGAAATTACATGGAATACCTTTTTTTAAAAAAAATGTAGGTTCACATATAATCGTTTTTTTCTTAGATAAACTTACACACATCACCTTTATTAAATGTGAACTTGCAAACACCGTCATCATAATCACACTTACAATCACCTCTAGCTGAGGTACACTTATAATCACCTTTATCTTTATCTTGAATTTACAATTCCCATTATCTTAGGTAAACTGTCTCTTTTAAGCAAATATACAAACCATTAAACTAGCAATCATTTAACCCCTTTTATCTTAGGTAAACTGTCTCTTTTAAGTGAATATACAAACCATTAAACTAACAATCATTTAACCTCTTTTATCTTAGGTAAACTCTCTTTTAAGTGAATATATAAACCATTAAACTAGCAATCATTTAACCTCTTTTATCTTAGGTAAACTGTCTCTTTTAAGTGAATATATAAGCCATTAAACTAGCAATCATTTAACCCCTTTTATCTTAGGTCAACTGAAATGTCCCTGCCTCATTTCAACACAGTAAACGTCATCAATACATTTACGTCTTATCAGTGTTAAATTTACTACAGTTACTTTATAACAAATTGGAAGGCAACATGGAAAGGTAACATAATTAATAACAATGTCCAAATTTAAGCTTTGCGGTTGTTTGGTTTTGTTTTCTTTACCTTCCCGCCAGCTTGTTAGCCGTTCGCAGTTCTATGGACAGTTCTATTGTCCTCTCAACACTTCGTCATCATTTCCAGAACGACCTTCTCGTAAATTTATTGCGAGTTTAATTGGTCATAAACAGCTCGTATAGATACGGCTAGCTGTCTACACTATCATCACTGCACCAATCGTTCATTTATCTTTGTCTGCAAACTGCTCTTTATCAATATATAGTGGAGAAGGGTTGGGTGGTGGTGGTGGTGGTGGTGAGAGAAAATACCCAAACAGATGGGTAAACATCATTAACTTCGCGAATCTGAGTTCTCTGCAACGCTCATCTGGTTTCGGTCGTCGGCAATGTTCGCAGGTTTTTTTTTTCCTAGCCAGTGGCACAACAAAATCACATATTTATTTTCTCCTCTTGAACTCATTAGTTTGTCGTGATCCTGCAATTTTGCTCACGTGGAAGAAGTGAGGTCGAGGTCACAAAATGAGAAAGAAGTGAGGTCGAGGTCACAGAATAAGATCGATTGATAGCCGTGCGAAAATTTTAGAACGCTTGTAGGTATTGGTAATCGTGGTAATAATGGCGGTGAGACGGTAGTGATGATGATGACCGCAGTTGTGGTGATAATGATAATTTTCATGATGCATACAGTTGTGGTTCTGGTGTAGTGATATAATGATTAATGACACAGATGGTATATAATGATTATTGACACGGATGGTGACGTAATGATTAATGACACAGATGGTGATATAATGATTAATGACACAGATGGTGATATAATGATTGACACGGATGGTGATGTAATGATTAATGACACAGATGGTAAAATAATGATTAATGACACAGATGGTGATGTAATGATTAATGACAGAGATGCCATTTGTGACGGTTGTTAAGTTCCAGATGCCGCATGTGGTGGTGAATAAAACAGTTATAAAAACGATGGTGATGGTGATGGCGATGATAAAGGTGGTGTTTGTGGCTCTGGTGCTGTTGGTGGTTATGACGATGATAATGGTGCTGGTGTTGCTGATGCTGGTGATCGTGGTGGTGGTGGCAGTAGTGATCATAATATAAGCAGTGGTGAAGATTATGATGATGACGATAATGATGATGATAGTGATGATGCTGGAGATACTGGTGACGTTAGGGTGACATTGGTGAGTGACAATGACGATAGTGTTGATGCTGTAGATACTGGTGACGTTAGGGTGACATTGGTGAGTGATAATGATGACGATGATGACACGATGATGAATGATGAAATAAAACGTCTTTTTAATGAAAACAATTTTTCATGCGCAAGCAGTTTATTTAATGTACCGATGGAAGTAAGAGCATACGTTGTGTTGAAACGAATCTTTGTAAAAACTTTATCACACTCTGAGTTGTTTACTAGACAAGTTGTTGGCACATTATTATTGAGGCTTTGCATTATAGTGTATAATTTACTTGAGTATCCTCTGCTTCACTATTATTGTAGGCCTGCACTGTAGTATATGTTGACTAGATTATGCACTGGTTCACATTAGTGTAGCTCTGCCGTTTTATATATATTTAGAGTATCCACTAGTTCATTATTATTGTAGTTCTAATCCATAAGATATGTTAACTATAGTATCCATTGGTTTATTATTCCTGTGGCTCTTCCCTATAATATATATACGGACTGGTGTTTGTATCACTTTATTATTGTTGTGGTTCTGCCATATAGTATATATTAACTAAAGTACCTCCGGGATCATTATTATTATGACTCAGCCCTATAGTATATATTAATTAAAGTACCTCCGGGATCATTATTATTGTGGCTCAGAACTATAGTGATAATGACGACGATAATGATGACGATAGTGATGATGCTGGAGATACTGGTGACGTTAGGGTGACATTGGTTTTACATGATTTACATGAGTATCGCTTGGGTCATTATTTTTGTGGCTTGGCATCTAAAGTATATTTTAAAAGGAGTATGCCTCGGGTTATTATTTTTGTGGCCCTCCATTACAGTGCCTATTTACCGATATATGCCTTTGCTCCATAACTAAAAGTTGCTCTGCATTGAGTACGGCCAATGGGGAATACACAATTCGAGTAACCATCTTTCGTTTCTTTGGTTATAAAATACGCTAAATTTTATTTTATTTCAAAATTAGAACTTTTACTTTTAAGTACAAACACACTGCTTGAAACAGAAATAGAGCATAGTAAAAAATTAAAAATAAATACTTAAACCACGATGCATGCAAGCCTCTCCTAAAACGCAGTACGTAAAGAACATTGATTTGTGTTGGGAGTCAAAGGGAGAAACGCAGTACGTAAAGAACATTGATTTGTGTTGGGAGTCAAAGGGAGAAAACTCGTTGATTTCAGCTGAGAGAAAACAAAGGGACTTTCCAATTAGCCTTTAGAGTTGACCTACTGTCGCAGTGTTTGGACTGACTAGCGCAGTATTTTTGAGTGATTCAAAAGGACAAACATACATGTTCGGGGGGGGGGGATGCTTTAGGAAGCTAAGTTACAGATTTCGTGTACGTAATGAACGTATGTCTTCCGGTTAAACAAAGTTTCATCGCTCCGTCAAACGTGTATACCGTTAAATAATTTTGTCTCAAGATATCTGATTCGCCACCAATTTTACACCCACACACCCCCTTCACCTCACCTGGTACCATCTTGGACGAATACGTTTACAATTGTCAAAATCAATCTGTTTCATTTTCGCATTAAGAAACTCTAAGATATATTGCCCTGCGGAAGTATTCTGGCAAAAAGCCCTTCAGTGAAATGGGTCTTCTCTACTATGACTAAATGCACTACCGTAAAACTCCTCCCCCCACCCCCCCGCACCCAACCACACACACTTTACCCTCAGTTTCCACCAACTCTTTGCCGACCGAATTTCTCGTCATTATAACACTTATCAAGTGTCCCATGAGTTTTAATACATAACACACACACATACACACTGCACACATTGATATACATGCACGTGGACATCTGCACGCGCGGTCAAAATGACTCATAAACACACAGATACGCACACACTCAAACTGTAAAATAATCCTTGAAAAGTAGCTTTTGCCGTTTCTATTTCTCGCACAAACGACACCTCTCGAGGGACAGTACTTTGTCCTCTGCAGATTTATCTCCCTTGTTTTTTAAAAAAATAATGTCCTTTCTATAATGTGCTAATTTTTGTTTTAAGGCCATTTAACATTCAAAGTAATAAGATCCAGTTTAACTTGATGGAGGAGTATACAAACCTTACCTGGGCTTTTAGGACTGCGAGCTGCATGTTAGCAATTCGAATTTCATTGCGTTTTCGACACATTTCTTCTTGTGCCTCAAACAGCTTGGCATACTGGTGCTTTACCAGATTTCTGCTTGGGAAATGGACAAAAGAAAAACAGAACAGAAGGCCGACACGTGAAATTCACATCCTGAGAAGCGAGACGTAACAGTCATGTACATTTGTTGAGTTGATTTCAAATGTGGAAGGGAAAAGAAGAAAATAAACTCCATGAAAACTTGGGACTACACTAGTGGAGATGTGTCAAAGTTCGGCAACCCAAACTACACTGATATATTTATAACAGTCAACAACAGAAGTTACATAATTATGTTTCGCCCCGTGGCAATATTTTTGTAAGTGTTTTTATAATTTCTGCTAAATACAGATTGTTCAAAAATATGCCATTGCATAAATTTTTTAGCTTTCTATACTCCGTTTTAATAATTTTTTTTATATGTATAATGAGCAGTGATATATATTATGCCATCTATGATTTAAAACAACTTAGCTCCCCATTTCATGAAGTATAATTTCGTTCCCCTTCCTCAGAAACCAATTCAGCTTTTGGAATTTTTTAAAATAATTTTCACTTACCTCCCCACCACTGCTGAAGTCCAAGCTTCTCGATGACCGCAGCTCTTTCTTTTTCAGGCTTCCGGGTTTGGGCCGGGCGAACGCCTTACCGCTAGAGTGTCTTTTTACCTTTATACTCCCTTTGACAGTCGTGTTGACCTTGTCAGGGTCCATGTCACTAAGATCTGGAATTTCAGAACTAGTTCCAGAATGTGTAGGAGTGGTGGCACCTCCGGTGGTCGGCATTTTCTTTTATTTATTTATTTATTTTTTTTTTTTTGGTTTGAGCTATTTATTTGTTTATGATTAGTTTTAAAGTCTGACTGCTCTTTTAATCTCCTTCTCTTATATGAGTGTTTGCTTCTAGCGCAGAAAGATTTTTAAGTGAGGAATTGTGTATAATGTAATGTATAATAGGAATATTACACCTTTTTCTTTCGTTTGTAGTACTACTAAGTGAGGATTTGGGTATAATTTTCACATATATTATACCTCTAGATTCGTTTGAAGTAATCTTGGCTTTAGTTTTGCCTTAGTTTTACTGCGAACATTTTTCTTTCAAAATTAGTTTAAAGCGAATGTTGTGAATTTGCCTGGCTTTCTTGAGGCGTTTATTTTTAGTTTGCACTTGAGATATGACTGCAACCCGTGCTGGTTTGCGTCTGTACTGTTTATCCGACAACTGATGCTGCCTCAAATTTCTGCTTGTTCAGATTATTGTTTTTTGTTTTTTTTTTAGTCACCTGTTGGAAGGGTGCTGACGACAGTTGTCTCACACGTATTTTTCAATTATTTCCCTTTAAAGATAAGATGCTCATGTTTCTATGTATTTGTAATGCTTTCACTGTCTTTTAATTCTTGTACTGCAATACGTTTGAAGGCAGAGAAATTTTTATTGTTACTATTTTTTTTTTTAAAACTGTATGAAT
The DNA here is from genome assembly GCA_028829895.1 of Sinotaia quadrata. NCBI lineage: Eukaryota > Metazoa > Mollusca > Gastropoda > Architaenioglossa > Viviparidae > Sinotaia > Sinotaia quadrata. The sequence goes on from CM054184.1 coordinate 12,145,882, forward strand.
AATCTTCTAAGAGAGTAATTATTTACTTAATTTGATGGGGGTTTACGTAATAATTTCCTTTGACATATCCCCCCAAATAAAAGAAAATTAAAAAAATACAAAATCTTGAAGTATTTCAGGTTTAAACTTCCTGTTTGCACCAGGTGTCTCGCATTCATTGACGCGTTCACTTTTGTTCTCTTCCGTCAGACGAACCAAATTCACAACAATCGCTGACGTTGATGAAACAGCGCAGTAACCTAGGGTCTGTCAGAAGATATTTATTTATAATTTATTCCAGAACGAAACTAACAGATTCCTGGAGACTTTTAACCGTAATATCGAATACCGTCAAGAAGCTCTTTGCACGGAATTCTCTAGACCTGTGATGCCGGATTCAGATGATAATTAATTAAAAATCGAATCAACTTGTTGAATGTAAGCGGCACCCTTCCCGCCAGAGAGAGAGCACCTGTTGTTTAATTTTGCCAGGGACCGTCCAGGGTGCAGCCAGGTCCAGGTTCACTGGTGTCGCGATGCGATGGGGAGTGCTAAAGTGTCGGTGATGAGCAGACGAAGTGAACAAAAACGGATTTCACGCAGGTGGCATCGCGCGTCTTTTGCTTCACTCCTACCGACGCTGCTGCCACGTCATCCCAGCTGTGTCGGAGCCTCATAACTCACACCCGGTTGCACATAGCTGATTCGCGACGGTTTTCTTCTACTGCTGACAAAGCCAGAATTAACTGTAATACAAAATAATCGCGTGGACTTTTGTCACAATGTCAGTGCTTCTCCATTCAACACACCGAAGTGAGAAAAGAGTCAAGTTTGAGAATGAGCCAACCTCGCTATGGAAAAGCCTTTACGTGTGTACGGGCTAACCAAGACTGAACGCACCTTGCTAAGACTTTAGCGCGAAGCCGTGTGGAAAATTGTAACAACGCAAAGCAGTGCGGAGAGAGAGAGGTGAAGTGGGAAGAGAGAGAGAGATGGGGGGGGGAGGGAAGTTTGCTGTGCTTTAATGTGGTTTACACACTTAAATAGTTGCAAACATATTATAGAGCAGAAACGTGACCGTGAGGAGGAGAACCACTTGTGCAATGAAAAGATAACTCTAGTTTTCGAAAACTGATGAAAATTGCAAGTACCTGTAATGCACAGGATATATATGCATTCACCTACGAGAATCACTGTACAAGTGCTACATATTTCGAGTTGACAAATCTCAGATTCCTAAAAAAAACTTAATTAATTAAAACTCTCTCACAAACGCGACAAACACGCACTCCCTCGCATGCATAAACAAAGACATGCAGATACAAAAAAAGTAAACAGTATAATTACGGCAAAACACAACTAAGTTCCCATAAATCCGTTCAGTGATGATATGTTTTCTCAGCACCGATCCTTATCATTCTGGCAAAGCAAAAGCTTGGATGTTTTCAATTTTGATTATTTTTCCCTTCTATGTTTTAGTTTCACTACCAAGCTGTAGCACAGACAAGGAAAAACGATTCACACACGCACGCACACAGACACAGACACAAATAAAAATGCTATATTCTATTTTAGAGTAGGTTTCTTTAAACTGCGAAAGAAAATGAGTTTAAAAGAATTTATTTATTTATTTATTTATTTATTTATTTATTGACAGTGGACAGTATGACTCCACGTCCGTTGTTATGCGTTCGTAAAATGAAGACGTAAATCTTACCATAATGCTTGATGCAAATTGAAACTCTGTGTCCGTGCGAGCGTAAGTATATATATATATATGTGTGTGTGTATGTGTGTGTGTGTGTGTGTGTGCGCGCGCGCGCGTGTGTGTGCGTGTGTGTGTGTGTTTGTGTGTGTTTGTGCGTGAGTGTGTGTGTGCGTGTGTGTGTGTGTGTGTGTGTGTGTGTGTGTGTGTGTGTGTGTGTGTGTGTGTGTGTGTGTGTGTGTGTCAAATAATCACACTTTAAAATATACTTAATGCAAGTGAAATTTAAACTAGTATCCAACGTGGCCACTTGATAGTTGGACTTTAATTGGAATTTAATCAGAGTAACTTCTTCATTTCTCTCCCAAAAGATATACCAGGTAACGTGAATGAAAGTCTACTTTGGAATCCATCATTTGTTCATCTGAAAGGTATAATTAATTCAATCGAAAATTTAACTTGGACCACAAGTGCTCTTGCAGCACACGGGTCTAACTCAGATGAAAGTCAAATCTGTACCCCATATTAATGTTCTCTTGGTAAGACAGGCGTAATTCAGCTGAACATTATATCTATACCCCAACTGCTTTTATAAAAATATACTGGAGTACAGGTAACCAAGCAGTAAATATTCTTAATAATCCAAGTGAGTGAATTTGATTGCAATGAGCAGACAACATGCAGCACGGTAGCATCAATCAGGACAATACGGTTAGGGTTCAAATCCCATGTCATTTAAAGTTTGCAAGGATATAAATATCCTAGTGCAAATTGCGATTTATGTTTTAATGAACTTCTGTAATTTTCATTTGTTAATCGTGGATTTGTATTACGATTGCAGTGTGTATGATTTATTCCTGTTAGTATGGTGTAACCTTTTCTGCCTAATCCAATTTATTCCTGTTAGTATGATGTAACCTTCTTTGCCTAATCTAATTTATTCCTGTTAGAATGTTGTAACCTTCTTTGCCTAATCCAATTTGATCTTGTTAGTATGGTGTAACCTTCTTTGCCTAATCCCATTTGATCTTGTTAGTATGGTGTAACCTTCTTTGCCTAATCCCATTTGATCTTGTTAGTATGGTGTAACCTTCTTTGCCTAATCCAATTTGATCTTGTTAGTATGGTGTAACCTTCTCTGCCTAATCCAATTTATTCCTGTTAGTATGGTGTAACCTTCTCTGCCTAATCCAGTTTATCCCTCTTAGAATGTTGTAACCTTTTCTGCGTAATACAATTACGTCATCCTCATTTGACACGTTGCGTGTGTCGCGAGCATGTGACGATAATCTTGAACGGAAACTGTTAGACTTGATAAGAAGAAGTACAGGAAGGGGACACAGAAGGATTGGGGGGGGGGGGAGGTCTCAACCAGACGTTTGATTAATTATCATACATAGTCAGTCGGTTTCTGTTGTATGACGTAGACGAAACAGTAAACGAACAACCCCGGGTAAGTTTGCTGCTTCGAACCACAGCCACACCTTGTATGGAGAAGGGTCAAAGGATAGTGAATTGATCGAAAGCATTTTTGTTGTTGTTGGGAGTTCAATATAGCAGTAAACAATATATATTTACCGAGTGGAAGTGGAAGAGGGATGTTTTATTATTTAGAATACTTAATGTGACATTCTGGGCACCCGTCACTCGTTATGATTATTGTTTATTAATCAATAACACATAACTCGTTATAAGTATGGAGAATCTCAATTTCTAGCTATTAATAATTCTCCCACGAAACCAACATGGCGGATTATAAAGAACGTCGTAAAACTCTTTACACAATAATACGGTAGTGTTTTACTGCCGCTTAATGTTCCTGCAGGGTGAGGAAACGCGTTACCAGAGTAATAAAAATCCATCTTTTATTTATATTTAACGAGCCCCCCCCCTCCACCCACTATTACTCCAACATAAGTTTTAATATATGTAAAGAGGGTTAATAAATTCAAGAATAAATTTATTAAATCAACAAATATACAACATATGAATATAATCAAAAGAGCATTGACATTTACATACTTCACAACAATGTTTGAATTAAATGTTAGACACTTGTCATAGTATAGACATCAACAGTCAAATTACACATATATAATCAAGTTCATAGATGTAATTCATCATAGAAATGAGAGTGGAGTTTTAGAGAGATAATTGTAATCAATGTACATAACCTTATCATAAAGGGCAGCTGTCACTAGCTTGTGTTCACAAGTATAATGTACACTGTAATCAAATTAGTGAACATAGAAATAATGGTTCAATTACACAAAGCATTCTCCAATTCAAATCATAGATCAATAGCAAACATATACGAAATAATTCTAAGTCCATTGTTGCTTTGTCAATCAGTTAAATTACCATAAGCTAATGACTGCCATTATGACTTGACTTGAGTTATGTCAAAATCAAAGTGATTAGAATATAGGACTTTCTTCAACAAAATAACTTTTGGTCTATCCTCATTAGATGAAGTTGTTATGAACAAGTGTGAGACTATAAGAAAAACTAGTCCTCTGCTTGGAACTAGTTTGGATTGCATCAGTAAGTTCTAGCATATTCTTTACCTGAGTTGTTTACTCCAACTCTTGACACTTACAAAAATATGATCATAAACAATGCCTAAGGTCGGGTCACGTTTGCATGAAATTGATATGAACAAGTGTGAGACTATTAGTCAGAAAAACTACTCAACCAGTTGGAACTGGTTTGGGTTGCATCAGCAATTTTCTAGCGTATTCACCACCAGAGTTGTTTACTCCAACTAAACAATATCATCACAAGGAGTGTCCAAGGTCTGGTCACCTTGACAATTTAACACTTTATATAACACTTATGTTTAAAAATAGGGATAGGTAAATTTACTCTGCTACAGAACTATAGATACTTCATATTGTAATACACTGACGAAAAAAAGAGAAAGGCAGTTGTATTATAAATATTTATACTTAGTATAGGGGCCAGCATTCTTGTTGTGGGCTGTACATTTATTCACGTTGTTACCGGTTTTTCATTTGGCCACTCACTTCTTGCAATCAGCAAGCCAAGCCAAATGACAGATGATCAAATTCCCTGGTAATCGACCTGTCAAGTCCTTAAGGCAAAGAAGTCCGTTTTGGTTTGGAATTAATAAAACGTTAGCACACTGACATTTTTACACAACCTCACTGGAGTACAGACTGTTTTGTTTGTTTTTTTATCAGAAAAAGGTAACACTTCTTACTGGGCTAATTCGTTCAAAACAGCAAAATAATAATTATTTACACTACCTGCACTCATTTATTATTTAACAAAAGTGAATTTTATTTTTTAAAAAATAGTGGAAGAAAGACACTTTGAAGCATGAGATTTTAAAATTCTTAACACATATTTTTCAGTCCCTCTGCTTATCAGTCAGTGAACATATCTGATCTATTTCTCTTTGTAAATATAAGCACAGGTTAGAATACAGACCTTGTTATCCATTAGCAAATCCCTTTGTTTGTCACTCAGAACACTTAGTGTTTACGTCCCTTTGTTAGTCACTCAGAACATTTAGTGATTACGTCCCTTTGTTAGTCACTCAGAACACTTAATGTTTACGTCCCTTTATTAGTCACTCAGAACACTTAGTGTTTATGTCCCTTTGTTAGTCACTCAGAACACTTAGTGATTACGTCCCTTTGTTAGTCACTCAGAACACTTAGTGTTTATGTCCCTTTGTTAGTCACTCAGAACACGTAGTGTTTATGTCCCTTTGTTAGTCACTCAGAACACTTAGTGTTTATGTCCCTTTGCTATACAATCAGTGATTTTAGATTATGTAAGCATATTGTTTTACATTAGTACTTTAAATTATATCACCTGCTAATTAATCAACGTATTTAAATTATGCACATTTTTAATTAAAGGACTTTTTATAGCATAAGTAATTTAATATGGTATATATTAACATAGTATAATTATATGATGATCTCCTAGTAAGTTTAGATGGTGTCTTCCATTTTAAACCAGTACAGATATAATAAAAGCTCTGTCAGTCAGATAAAGTTTTCTTAAGTCAATCAGTACATTTACTTTACTGATAATCAGATCAAATCCCTTTTAAGTCAATCAATACATTTACATTACTGATATTACAACAGAGCTATGTCCTCTTTTATACATGAATGCTACATATTCCACTCAGAATTCTTCCATAATATTCTTTTCACCTAGGGTTAATCGGTGAAAAACTATTTCGTTTCATTTGTAGTTTTTTAAACACGTCTAAATGTGTTAGGCGCGAACAAAAGTCGACGAAAATCATTTAAAAATAAATAAAAGTTAACAGACACCGTGCAAAAGTCAGTCCAGCGTACTATAAACATGAAAAAATATTTAAACACAAATAACTATCTTTCATCTTAAAGAAGATGGAGTGAGTGTGTAGGTGGTAGGTGGGTGTATAAAGAGGTGAGGGGACACGCTAAGTAGTTTCTTCCAAAGAAAACAGCTCTTTCTGATGGCTTTGGCAGGCGGGTCACAAGCAGGTCGTGAGAAGGCAGGTAGTAAAGTAACAATGCATGATGGGAGTCGAACAGGTGGTTCACAAGCAGGTCGTAAGAAGGCAGCAGGTTGTGAAGTAACAAGGCATGATGGGAGTCAAACAGGCGTGTCTTGAGGCAAGCATATACGTAGCAGGCAGTAAGACGGCAGATTGTGAGGCAAACAGGCAGACAATAAAACAAGACGGCAGATTGTGATGCAAATAGGCAGACAATAAAACAAGACGGCAGATTGTGATGCAAATAGGCAGACAATAAAACAAGACGGCAGATTGTGAGGCAAACGGGCAGACAATAAAACAAGACGGCAGATTGTGAGGCAAACGGGCAGACAATAAAACAAGATTGAAGATTGTGAGGCAAACAGGCAGTAAGTAAAGCAAGACGGCAGAATGTGAGGCAAACGGGCTAACAATAAAAAACAAGATGGAAGATTGTGAGGCAAACAGGCAGACAATAAAAACAAGATGGAAGATTGTGAGGCAAACAGGCAGACAATAAAAACAAGAAGGTAGGAAGTGAAGCGAGAGGACTGGCTTTGAGGCAAACAGGCAGAATATAAAGCAAGCAGGTAGATTGTGAGACAAGCAGGTTTATTTCGAAGTAAACGGGTAGATTTTGAAGCAATCTGGCAATAAGAAAAACAAGAGTCACGCTTTGAGGCAAACAGTAAATAATCTTTTAATTTAATCAATTTTTTGTTTACTAATTTTCTTTTGAGTGAGTGTGTAGATGTGTGTGTGTGTTAGAGAAAGAGAGAAATACGAGGGAGAGGTCGGAGAAGGAAGCAATACCAAATACCAAATCAAGCGTGACGATTCTTGGTATGACTGTCAGGTTCACTTAAGCTTACCAATGACCAACTAAGCGCAGTCCCAGTGATGGACGCGGCAGACAGCTAACAGTCGCAATCAGCATTAAACTGCTAAATTATGTATATATAACCATTTGTAGTATTAACTCTCTCATACACACACACACACACACACACACACACAGACACACTCACACACACACACACACACACACGCTCATCCACACACTCACTCAAAACACAGACAGAAAGATAGAAAGTTGATGATTCGTAACACGTAGACAAGCGAGAACCAAGCACCACAAAACACATCTGCCTTTAATTCCCTTTGCGGTTCATTTGGTTACGTTCGTTTGTTTACTTTGTTTTATTTTTTATGACCGCTTGTCTATGCACCACTCTGCACATTAGTAAAAGACTGATTTTAGTGTATTTTAGTGTATTCCTTTCTAACATTATCTGAGACCCTTTTCATATTTTCCCGGCAGCTATTTTGAAGTTGTTTACCTTCATGACCGTAATGCGTGTCTTTAGTGCTAGAAGGTAAAAAAGCTAGACTATAATGACGTAATTAATCCGGTGAATTAATTAGGTGCATAGAGTTCGGACAGCAGTCTGCACAGTTCCTTCTGAAACCAAAAGAGTTTGTTCTCAACAAAAGGTTGCTCATATATCTTCAAAACTCCCATGCTATAAGACTTTTGACACAGCAGAAACAACTTATAATTATATATGTTGCTGTTTAGCAAAAAATGAAAGAAAAAATAATTCATAGTGTATCTGAAGAAGAAAGAAAGGGAAATAGATTTTTATGAACGCTGTGGACATATGGTTTCAGTGTACGAACTTATTTTGTCTGCATACAACAGCGCAGCGGTTTTATTGCTAGACCTATGCGTGTTTTTGTTATAAACTTTTCTATTGGTGCGAACTACGGGAGTTCTTTTTTTGCGCGACATTGTAGGTTTCGCACTGCGGAGTTCTCTTTCCTTGAGTGAGATTTTGCATTGTAGGCTTCGCGCTAACGAGTTCTCTTTCCTTGCGTGATATTAGTGCGCTCTACGAAGTTCTCTTTCCTTGCGCGAGATTTCGTCATTTATGGGCTTCTGTGTTGCTGCACATTAAAGAGTTTAGCTGGTTTTTGTCTGCGACATTTCAGTCTTGTAAGCTTTCGATTTTATTGCACATATAAGAGTGCTTTTGCTAGCATCATTACGCGAGATTTGAACCTTGTAAGCTTTTGATTTTATTTCACATTTAAGAGTGCTTTTGCTATAAATAATCAGTACTCAAGATTTGAGTCTTGTAAGCTCTAGATTTTTCTTACATTAATTATAGAGTGCTTTCGCTTGCATCATTACACGAGATTTTGTTGTAGGTTTTATGCTGTTCTTTGCTGGCATATTTACGTGATTTTTCACCACTGTTGGCCACTGTTGTTGTATTTTACAGAGTGCTTTAATGATATCAGTACGCAAGTTTATTTTGTAGGTTTTTGTATTACTGCGCGATATAGAAAGCCAAACGAAGTGCCCCAGAAACTTCCAAGACAAAACTGTAAAACTAGATTGAGAGGTATGACAGTTTTCAAGTAAAATAGTGGAGTTTGTAGTAGCTAAACATAAGATTGAGTTAATAATAAAACTGTGTACAAGAAGTATCCATGGAAACAAAGGTTTTTCTAAATCTTGAAAAACAGGTATTCACACTTGCACCACACCTCGAACGGATTTACATTTTGTACTCGGGGTACAATCCACTCACAACAATCTGCTTTGTCAGCAAATATTACAGTCCTCTCTACATATAATCTACATAATATGCTCTGTATATTCATAAACTAAACCTTTGCTCGATTAGTAAAAACGGGCAAGTTTAAATATTATCATAGTCCAAATGTCATTGTCTGTTTCATACAGACAAAAAAATATAGTAATTGTAAACAGGTAAGCTTTGACATCATCATATCCACGTGTCATTGCTTACTCGGTATGTTAGTAGGTCAAATCTATGCTCCATTAGTAAACAGGTAAGCTTTGACATCATCATAGTCTACTTAATCAGCATAGTATAACAAGCGTCATTATCGACTCAGTAAGTTGGTAAGCTTATCAGTAGTCCAATTAGTAAGTAACAAGTTTAATCTCCGTGGTAGTTCACAGTGAACTTGTCACGGCTTCTATAACTGTCTGTATGTCTTTCTCTATGTTTCTTCAGCAGTAGCTTTGTCTCTACACAACTTTCTCACAAAATATAATTTTATAAAATCATATTTCTACTCTGTACGATGTCTTCCTGGCAATCTATTCGAGTTATGTCATTTTAATGAAACTAGGAAACTTTCATGGTATGACACTAATGACCGCAAATCAAGGTCGAGTGCAATAAACGTGTGACGTTTGACACTGACTGCAAAGACAAGGCCTATTGCAATAAACAAGTGACGTATGGCACAGACTGCAAAGACAAGGCCTAGTGCAATAAACGTGTGACGTTTGACAAAGACTGCAAAGACAAGGCCTATTGCAATAAACAAAGTGACGTTTGACACAGACTGCTAAGACACAACATCTACTTGTGCATTTCAGAAGCCAGCTCTAACAACTTAATACCACAACAGTACACTTGTAGCCCATTTGGATCTAGCAATAACACCTGAGACAGAGTTGTCCAACTTCAGTTTGATTTCTTTACTTATGTTTTAAATATATTTGTTTTGTGTGCATCTGGAGATTCCACCAAACCACTTTAGACATATATTTACGGTTTTCCTAACGAGGATACAACCAAATAAATATAAAATTGCAGGAAACTCTCAGAATATCGAAAAAAGAAAAATTTCGTGCAAATCTTTAATGGCCATGCAATCGGGCTTTACTGGCATACACAGGACGGATGTAATATAGCTATCATCCTGTGATAACTCTTTTTTTTTTTAATGAGACAATCATTTGGTCGGTTCACAGTCTAAAACGTGTTTGTCCTAGAGTGAAAGGAAGAGGGTTGTGATTTTAATTTTAATTAATTTTCATTTAATGTGAATGGTCTTTCAACGTACTTGATGCATTATGTCGGTCAAGTGTGAACATCCCTTTAGGTAGCGTTACTATAGTCGGGTAACTATCAACAGCTGTGGTTATTATCATTACAGTAAGAAATGGTGACTAGGCGCCAAGAGCATAAACTGGAGCCCGGAATGCACCGCACGAATATTGGCGGCCCCGCAGACATGAGGCGACCGTCTGCATGGCTTCGTGAAACTAGGGAAAGACAACTGATTCACTCTGGGCAACACAGATTACTATCTCACCTGGCAGTAATACATCAAGTTCATTAGGAATACTTATATTCGTTCCACTACTTGAAGACATATATCTATTTATAGGTGTACAGCGCTTGTACGGTGCTTAAGTATACCATTTAAAGGAACAACATACGGGATGCTTGATTCAGAAATTTTACGTGATCAAAACTCACGGGCTTGGAAGATGTATGGAATACGCGTAGTTTGCTCTTCAGAATATTTAGAATATGCTCATAGCTCAAAAATGCACGTGAATTATGGAATATCATGCACTATTAAAAAAAAAAAGATGCGCGTGCTTGAAAGTCTAAATGTAACGGAATTTTAAAAGTACCTTTTGAAAGATTTACAAGAACTCTGGTATTACGGAATGTCCAAAGCAAAGCAGCTATTAAAAGCAGCAGTAATGACGACAGCAAACCTATCAGTCATACTCGACATTGAAAGTAGCAGTAATGACGACAGCAAACCTATCAGTCATACTCGACATTGAAAGTAGCAGTAATGACGACAGCAAACCACGTCAGTCATACTCGACATTGAAAGTAGCAGTAATGACGACAGCAAACCATGTCAGTCATACTCGACATTGAAAGTAGTAATAATGACAACAAACCACGTCAGTCATACTTGACATTGAAAGCAGCAGTAATGACGAGAGCAAACCATGTCGGTCATACTAGACATTATTCGAGGGATATCTAGTAAACCTGTTGGAAAATACAAAGTGAATCTTAAGAGATATATAAAAGAAACGTACTTAAAGGGTTAATGCGAAAGTTGGCCTTAAGCGATATACACAATATAATTTTGTTTTAAAGACTAAATGCACGTGTTGTCCGTACGCGATGCACAAAGCACCAGTCTGAACCGGATAACAGAGGTTCTCAATAATGAAATTTACATTGATGCATAAGGCTCCAGTCTAAACCGGAAAATAGTTTTTCAATAATGAAATTTACGAAATGCATACATTACCAGTCTGAAACGGATAACAGAGTTTTTCAGTAATGAAATTTACGAAATGTCGTGTCGGCTTTCATTCACCAGAGGTACAGCAAACATAAATTCGTTAGAGTACATTAGACATAAATTTAAAATATAAAAGACCCCTAAATAAGCTGAAAGACGTTGAAAGAAGTAATTTTCGAGAAAAAAAAGAAAAGTAGGGGGAAGGGGGAGGGGGAACTTGAGAGAATGACAGACAAATGGGTACAGCTGTTCAATAAATGCGAGGAAAAAAAATAAGCGCAGGTATGCACCGTAATTAATTAAATAACCCCAACATGTTTACCACTGAACATCTTTGCCGCAAATCTTGCCACCATAGATGATGACACATGAAACCATGAGGTGAATTAAACTAGAGAGAAAAAAAAAAAGAAAAACAAGAAAAAAAAAAAGAGTGGAACTTTAGTGAAGTGAGGAAGGAGACAGCAGCACAAACGCCATATCGTGATCCTAAATAAACCCCTTTGTATTGTCGTGTATAACGTCGTGCGTTTTGCAGGGTGATCGTAAGTCAACCCCTTTGTAATGTCGTGTATAAATAACGTCGTACGTTTTGCAGGGTGATCGTAAGTCAACCCCTTTGTATTGTCGTGTATAAGGCCGTGCGTTTTGCAGGGTGATCGTAAGTCAACCCCTTTGTAATGTCGTGTATAAATAACGTCGTACGTTTTGCAGGGTGATCGTAAGTCAACCCCTTTGTATTGTCGTGTATAAGGCCGTGCGTTTTGCAGGGTGATCGTAAGTCAACCCCTTTGTAATGTCGTGTATAAATAACGTCGTACGTTTTGCAGGGTGATCGTAAGTCAACCCCTTTGTATTGTCGTGTATAAGGCCGTGCGTTTTGCAGGGTGATCGTAAGTCAACCCCTTTGTAATGTCGTGTATAAATAACGTCGTACGTTTTGCAGGGTGAATAAATGTTTTGTTGTTGCCAGTTTATTTTTCTGTTTGTGGTTCTGATGTCATTTAGAGTATCGATGAATGGTGGCAGCGTGTGGCTTTTAGTGTCCTGCCCGTGTCACAAATAATGATGTATTTAATGGATTTGGGCGACGAATACATAGTTTTAATTGACTTTTGTCAAATGCTATTGATAGTATATACTATAGTCCCTATAGACTGTTGTCAGAGGTGGCGTGAACTGTCAAAAATGCGTTTTCTATCATCACAACTGATGATGATGTTTTATGGATTATTATGAGAAATGCTGAACGAATCATTATATCTTGCTGGTGTTTAAATGGATTAGTTCAAATGGTGTTATTTTAATGGATTATATAATAATCATTGTGGGTTTTTAATGAATACTTATAAACAATACTGTAACTTTAGAGGATTAGAATCACAGATACTGTGGTTTTAATGTATTATTATAGCAAATATGTTTTGTAATAAATTCGGATTACAAATATGGTAGTTTTAGTGGATTAAAACCACTGAGTTACATTCACTTTAGTGGATTACAACAACAAATTATGGTTTGTCATAGATTCTAATCACAAATGCTGTAGTTTCAGTGGATTATAGTTACAACCATAATGGATTATGATAACAAATGTTGTGGTTTGTAAATAATTCTGATCATGAATACTGTAATCTTAATGGATTATTTCCATAAATACAGCTGCTTTTTCTGGTATTGTGACGTCATTAAATTGATTGCTTAGAAATTCATTTCAACGAAGCCCAATGGTATCGGTACAGGAACAACTGTAAACACACACATACACACACACACACACACACACATACACACACACACACACACATACACACAAACACACACACACACACACACACACACACACACGCACGTACGCAAAAACTGAAATTTACAAACTACGTATGATGTTCGGCCTATGAATTTGTTGGGAAAACCAGTCAGCAGTGTTGGTGATGTAGTAGGTGAGGTACCTACGTCTCACACACACACACACAAAAAATGTATCAGCAACCAAATCGTTTCTGGAGTAGTTCTAAAATCTATTAAGTCCACTGACACGAAAGCGAAACAGAAACAAATGGTTGGGCGAACAAAAATATCACCACAAAATAAACCCCACCACCGCCTACACACTTTCATTCAATCAGACGAACACCACAGAATGATTAACGGAAATATTATTACGAGACTTTCATGTACTAGTTTCCAGTGGTATTCATGATGACAAGGCTAATGACAGGAATGTTGGCACTCTTACAAAAATTCTTGCTGCATATAGAAGGGAAAAGATATTTAGACTTGATGATTGAATTATTGACGGATGTCGGGTAATCACACGCGGTAAACATACAGAATGGCATGTAGAGAAAACACGTTGATTTAGCCTGAAAAACAAACTAAACTTAAGAACAACAGATAATAGCCTGATTAACAAAGTAATGGCAAGGCAAACATTAACAACCCCAACAACAACTAAAGCAAGGCAAATGATAACAACCTAAGCAGCAAACAAACGTGTCCAGGCAACGGATAACAGCCTGATTAGCAAAGGTCAAGGCACATATTAAGAGCCTTAACAACAACTAAAGTGTCCAGGCAACAGATAACAGTTTGAACAGCAAACTAACGTGTCCGGGCAACGGATAACAGTCTGAATACATACTAACGTTTCCAAGCACCGGATAACAGTCTGAACAGCAAACTAGCATGTCCAGGCAATGGATAACAGTCTGAACAGCAGACTAACATGTCCAGGCAACGGATAACAGTCTGAACAGCAAACCAACATGTCCAGGCAATGGATAACTGTCTGAACAGCAGACTAACATGTCCAGGCAACGGATAACAGTGTGAACAGCAGACACTAATGTGTCCAGGCAGTGGATAACAGTCTAAAAGCACACTAATGTGTCCAGGCAACGGATAACATTCTGAACAGCAAACTAAAGTTTCCAGGCAATGGATAACAGTCTGAACAGCAAACTAAAGTTTTTCCGGCAGCGGATTGGCCAAATAAGAATTGAACTCTACACTCTACAGTATCTCGTAGACAGGGTTTAATCATCCGACGGCTATCTAACTTAATTCCACTTCTTGAAATATAAACAATGCCACGTTCTTTGAAATTACGATCAATATTAGAATAGTCTTGTAGATTATCACAACGGCGTTTGCTTTCTCTTAAGAGTTAGCATAACATATATTCTACAACTAAAGTAATGTTTTGAGACAACATGTTTTTGTGTGTTGTTGCCGCGTTGCTGTACTTGTCTCTTACAAAGTTCGCAGAGTTCGCGAATTCAATTTTCGCTATGGAGCGCGCAGCAAGCAGCTGCTGTCGCTTTAGTTTCAGTCAAATGCGCATGCGCGTATCATTTTGCGTGGGAACACTGAAATGAGGTTTTGCGATCCGCCAAAGCAGACAGAAAGGAGGACCCTCTTTCCGGAAGAATAAAGACTAAAAATTAAGGCCAATGTCGAAATTAAGATAAAGCTAATTTTGCTCACATGTTTAATATTGTGTTCGACTCATTTGCATAGTATAGGAAAATCGAGGCGTATTATAAAAGAAAATATTTATATATTATTAGAAACACAATAGTCGAGACCATGTGTATCATCTTTCACTCCCTTCTTTCTTACATACATGTCTCAAGTTATAGTTTCCTGCAACAGTATTTATTAGCCCGATACACGCATACAGCATAATAAATAGAACATAATAATTTATGAACGTGTTCATTAGAAACAATGTCAAGTGTTTAACATATAACATACAAGCATCATAATTCGCAGTTGTAGAAGTAATAGTCCACTCACATAATACATCTCTATATAAAACACAAGTATAACATGTCAATAGCAAAATGCACAACATATTTCTAAGTCAATTCTCTTTCAATCAATCAGTTAACTCAGCATTAAAGTTAATGGCCACCTTTCCTGACCAGACTTCAGCCACACCAAATTCAAATTTATTAGGGAATAGAATTGTTTCAGCATGTAAATTTTGATCTCAGCCCATTGGTTGGTCTCGTTCCTTGTAAATCTCAACCATTGGATAATGAAAACTATTCATCCACATGAGACTGGTTTAGATTACATCAGCAAGTTCTACTACGTTCTCTTCATGAGTTGCTATTTTAACTCTGGTACTTACACAACACACAATACCCGAATGTCATGTCACGCTGACATTAAACAAGTAATATAATATTTAATTTTGAAAATAGGGACAAACACCTCTGCTTGGTCACACGTTTGCTTAGCAGGAACTAAAAAAAGGGTCAATTAACCATTGCTTGTCTGGAACTAATCGAAATACTCTGTCAGAAAAGTTTAACAGACAATTAAACACTGCTTGGCTGGAACTACAGCGAAACAGTATATTAAAAATACCGAAATATTAACCACTGCTTGGCGGTAACTGCAGTGAAGCACTCTGTTAAAAAGTTTAGCAGACAATTAAATCCTGCTTAGCTGGAACATTGTGTTAAGATTTTAGGAAATAACTCGGCTAAAAATATCTAATTGTTGCGGCATGGCAAGTCTATTTTTTAGCTGAAACAAAACAAAATGTCTTGTCGCCATGAGCAAATTTCCATACTGGCAACTGTTTAGCGAAAAAGACTAAACTGTTGAAAGTACCAACCAAATCCAGTCACTCCACCACTTAAAATAATGTTAATAAAAAATCTAAATTATACACTAGACCCTACAAAATAATGCCCAGCAGAGAAACCTGTGTTTATAGATTTTTATTTTAAACTTTCAAACGAGTGAAAACAGAATGCCAAATCGCTGATGGCGGTAAGAATAGTTCCGCTACGAAAATGGAACAGCTCACAATAATCAGAGAGAGAGAGAGAGAGAGAGAGAGAAGAAAGAAGGTGAGGGTAGACTTAAAAATCCCAAGCAAGTGGAGGGTTCCTCTAAACAAAATGCATTCTTTTTAATTAAACAGCACTGACATTAAATTTTGAAACTTGAAAACTGTAAGTCAATCGAGTTAGAAGCAAGCCTACTTAAGTGACCTTCTTGAAATCATTGCAACTATACATTTGTCGATTAGTTACAAATTAAACTGTTCATCATCGACATGCTTTCTACAGCTCAGTGCGCCCAATTATCATACGACCATTGGCCAGTGTAAATTCGCCATAATGTTTCTCAAAGGCCACTGTGTCCCAATCTTCGTTACGTAACACAAAGCTGCATGGATATAAATAGAAAGACCTATGGCCAATGGCGCATTCGTACAACATTTTTAGCCTAACAAGCAAAACCAAGAACAGCAACAATAACAAAGTATATTATACAGACTTTGGGCCAGGATTAATTTTTTCGGTCTAAAAGTAGCAAGACTTACAGCCGCGGCTTTATAGCCTTAAGGCTTTAGATTGGCTGCGCATGTTTTCATGCTGGAATTGGGGTCATGGCCAAGCTCGAAGCTGTGCCCGAACATGAAATGTCATCTGATGACGGGGATCTGACAAGCGCGCGAAATGAGAGACATGATGATTTCGTGAGATGTCATTTAGAGACACAGTTGATCTAACCGAGGCCTACATTTCGCTGCAACTCGATAGATGTTGCACGGATAGAAGATATTAAACTTACCTGAACCTCCATTCCAAAACAGAAGTAAAATATCTTTAAAATATGTTCCTGAACATATTCGATATCGTTATGTCTATTGGTTGAGGTTTATACACTATCATAAGGAGATTTCCAGTAGTTTCTTTGATTAATACAGTATATCAATACACCACGAGTTTAAACAGCCAGAACGTTTACAGAAATAGCTACACGACCATAAATGCTTGTGACACTATAATGAACGTTGAGGTTGAAAGGTTGCAGACATACAACTAATGTTTGTGCATGACTGTGTGGCCATACCACCAATGTGGGTGCATCACTCTGTGTCCATACCACCAATGTTTGTGCATGACTCTGTGTCCATACCACCAATGGGGGTGCATCACTCTGTGTCCATACCACCAATGTTTGTGCGTGACTCTGTGTCCATACCACCAATGTTTGTGCATGACTGTGTGTCCATACCACCAATGTTTGTGCATGACTCTGTGTCCATACCACCAATGTTTGTGCATGACTCTGTGTCCATACCATCAATGTTTGTGCATGACTCTGTGTCCATACCACCAATGATTCAAAGTGGTGCGAGTCTGGTGACAGAGTTGGAAAATAGCAATGTGTCCAAGAACTACATGTTCACTGGTCAAAGTTTGGTGACAGTTGGAAAATAGAGATATTTCCAAGAATTACGGGTTCACTGGCAAAAGTCTGGTGACAGTGTTGGAAAAAAGCAATGTGTCCAAGAGCTACGGGTTCAATGACCAAAGTCTAGTGACAGAGGTGGAGGTAGCAAGATGTCCAAGAACTACTGGTCAAACTGGCTGTAGTTTGAGTTGATAAAATAAAACATCTACAGCCGAAACCAAATCTAGACAATGGGCATTTTGAACTCTTAGAATACGGATGTTAAACAGACTTGCAAACATATAAGGTAGAAATTAGAAACACATCAAGCAGCCTTGCAAGCAAACACATAGCTGGCCAATTACTATTAGACTAGCACTGACAATATAAACATTTATGTTTTGTTAATAATAATAATATATATATATATATAAATTGTAACCATTCACTTAATTTAATTTCTTTATTATTTTATTTTGTAATATATTCTTATTATTAAAGGTGCCATGTATGCTTAGATAATGTATATCAAATCAAATAAAGTGTTAAGTTCTGGTTTGGCCAAATTTAACTTTTAAAAAGTATATAGTTATCTTATAGAATATTCTTTTTTCTTTTATTCGAATATAATGAACAATGACATGAGATTATAACTAAAAACAGTATGCATTTGTGTAATTAGTAAACGGCTAAATTTATTTGACTATTCATAATTAAAACAAATGAAGACTAATTTATTAAAAGCGTTTACTGACATCACGTGACTCCTAAAGGTTGTTCAAAATAATTCCTTATTTTGAAGTACGTCATTTGTTTAAACTTTCTTTTATCAGTAAGAGCTGGCTTACTCGGAAGATTTTTTTAAATGGTCATTATATAAATGTTATATTTTAATAAGACGCGAAATAAAGTAAGAAAGAAAGAAAAAGAAAATATTTTCAACCAGTGTTATTTTGCCTCTTTCTGACGTTTAGCAGGTTAACTTTAGATGTTCTGTTCAGCATCTCTGTGTATTGCATTTCTCCTTTCAATAAGTGTCTGGTGGCTGGATTAGATGCATCTTGCCAGTTGAAATGAATTTTGTTTCTGTTTAGGAAAAAGGTTTCTTGTGTTTGCTTGTCACAGAGATAAATGCTTATGGTGGTTATAAGAAAAACAATATAACTCCACGTTTTCTGTGCCATTAAGCTAAGTCTGTGATCGTGCGCACGTCCCTTGATACTTATTGGTTTTAATTTCAATTTTAATTATCTTTCAAACTAAAATTTAAGGACGTCAAATAATGTCATGCTATAAAAAGACACAACAAATTTATGTTTTCCAGAAGACAAAGAATCAATGTACTCCAACAATGTAGCACGTCAAATTGTTTTAAATCGGGAGATATTTTCACTTAAAGTGCGTTCTCTTTCTTTACTAATTCAGATATGGAAATAACACTACTCTGAAAGGGCGTTAAACGTAGGCTGAACTTTTATTTCCTCAGATGATAATATCATGTTTGTTAGACTGGTTTTGTTTTATAATTAATTTGATTTTACTCTCAAGAAATAAATAATCAAATGTTGAACAGGGTGGTCCTCTGGGTAAAGCATTTAACCTTACTGGCCTGTCAATAATTTGGCGTCGTTTTCTTTTATAATAGATCTCATGTTTCAAAAGTTTCTGTCAATTGCTGATCCTTATAAGGAGATAACAGATTTGAGCAGTTTGAAATAAACACTATTTTATATGTCAAGATTTCAGTACATAACATTTATTACTTACTAACTTTAATCACTCCCATTGTTTATCTTTAATGATTCAGGATGGTCTTAACCCCAATCTGAAAAATCAATGTTAGCTCCCTTATCAAAGGAAGAGTAATAAGAGTAGTTGTGGACTGTACACAGGGAAACGGACATTGCTGTATTAACTCCCTTACCAAAGGAAAAAAATAATTGGAATAGAATGTAATCCAGCACACGAGACGTTTGACTGTACCAAGGGGAAATAATATCACTGTATTAGTTCCCTTACCGAAATGAGATTAAGAGCAGTGGGATTCGAGAGCACGATAGTTGACTAATGTCACAAACAGAAGGATTCGACAGAAGGAGACTAATGCCACGATAAGAGAAAGATTCTACAGAGAAACAGCTGGTCAATGGCTTGACAAGAGAAGGATTCGATAGAAGAATAGATGGTTAATGTCATGACAGAGGAAAGATTTAATGAACAATAGGTGGTTAATGTCACGAAATGGAGAAGGATTTGAGGTGGGTCTGGGACAAAAGTAGGACCGTCTTTAGGCATTTAATGCTTAGCAGTCGTGTAGAGCCCCGCCAAACGTAGGGGTCCATGAAAAAACATTATTATTTGTTTTTTAAAAGAAGTTTGTTTCAATATAGATCAAGACAGAGTAGCTCCCTGCTGTAATAATAGATCTTCACCAACACTAAGTGTGGTGGAGTAAATTTGCCTATCTCTGTTTCTAAGCCTAATTGTTATATAAATTGTTAAATTGTCAAAGTAACCCGACCTTTGGCACTCTTTATGTTGGTATTTTTGTGTCCGAGTAAACACTCGAGTTGAGAATATGCTAGAAATTGCTGATGTAATGCAAACTAATTCCAATTGGGTTAGTAGTTTTTATTATCCAATGGTTATGATTTTGAGACCAGCCAATGAGCTGAGATAAAAAGTTTACATACTATAGAGAAATCTATTGTCTGATCACTTGAATTTGAAGTGGCAAAGAAGTCCAGTCTTGAAAGGCGGCTATTAGCTTGACTTTAAGTTAACTGACTGGTTGAGAGAGAATGGACTTTGAATTATTTAATGCATTTTGCTACATGTTATGTTATACTTGTGTTTTAATAAGATGTATTAAGTGAGTAGACTATTATTTCTACAAATGTTTGAACTGCTTGTATATAGTGTACTAATCACTTGACATTGTTTTTATAATGTGCATTTATTATGCTGTGTGCATGTATCATGTTGCAGGAAATTGTAAGTTGATACTGGAATGTAAGAAAGAATGGAGTTATAAAGCTATAAACTGAAACTTAGCATTGCTCCCTGATTATATTTTTTTCAGGGAAGCCTTTTCTACTTTCTACTTTCTCATGTTATTTGAAACTACTGGTTCATTGATTGTAAGCCACTACAACCGGGGAGATGTGGGAATCATCTGCCATAGTGTGTGTAAGTGTAAACAAATACACTCCACTCCTTTTATGTATCCTGGAAAAGTGTGCTTACTACATGAACAATTTCAAAAGGAAGAACGAGAATTACTGAAATTTGTTATTCTACTTGAGGGAGCTGGTTCAGCAGGAGAAAACGCCTAGGTTGATTTCAAGAGAATAGCAGCACATCAGGGTTTTCAATGTGTATGGAAAAAAACATGTGGTGTAATAACGAGGACAATAAACTTGTAATTAGTTTTAGATGATTAATTAATTAATTAATAATAATAATATCCATTAAATAAGTGGCGTTGGCATCACACATGGAAATATCGATGTCAAGTAGTCTTTTTCATTGTATTTGTTATATGTACATTTAATTGTTGATTTAATAAATTTATTGTTACATTTATCGCCCTTCTTAAACATACTGATAACCTTATGTTGGAGAAGGAAGTGGGTGGATGGGGGCTCGATAAATATAGATTAAAGATGGATTTGTCTTCTCCTTTAGCAAGAAGTTTTCCACCTATGGAATCTTTAATGTTGTGGAAGAGAGAAAAACGTTTACAGCGCCTGCATATCCGCCAAGTGAGAGAGGCGAGTGGTGTCTGCAGGAGAATTATTAATAACCTAAATCAAGATTCTCATCAATTAGTTAAGGACAATTAATTAATTATTATTAATAATAATAATAACCGTTATCTAGGTGGCATAGGCCTCAAACTATGCAGTAATGAGTTCAATGTTCTAGTTCCGATTTAAGCACGTTTTCAGCATTTGAGTTAAAACACTGAAGTATAGGCCCCCTTAAGTCCAAGAACGGCTCCAAATAAATTTTATTTAAAAAAATCCAACAAAATTCCCCATGTGCAGAGAGAGGTAATTCCTCAGCAACATCGCTTTTTGTCCTGGAGAAAACTCTGACATTAGGGGTGTCCACATTATTTGTAAATGCATGCGCAAGGTACAATAGGTTGTTGGCAAGATTAACTTGAACTGATTGTACCAGAAGAAAACATATTGCAAGCGACTTCCTTTGCATACCCGTAGCAAGACAAGGCTGCCCTCGGATGATTGGTATGCTTTGGTACGTGCCTAGTGTTCGGTATGGTGTCGGGAAATATTATTGTTTTGACAGAAAACCAAGTCGACATGAAGAACCTCTTTCAACACAGATTAGGGTCACTGACTTTCAAATGTCAATTGCGGACGTGTTTTTTGCTCTATTAATATTCATCAGGTCGCTTATAATATTGTATGGGTTGTGTATATGCGTGTGTGTAAGTGTGTGTGTGCGTGCGTGCGAGTGTGTGTGTGTGTGCGTGCGAGTGTGTGTGTGTGTGAGTGAGTGTGTATGTGTGTGTGTGAGTGTGTGTGTAAGTGTGTGTGAGTGAGTGTGTGAGAGAGTGTGAGTGTGCGTGCGTGCGTGTGTGTGTGTGTGTGTGTGTGTGTGTGTGTGTGTGTGTGTGTGTGTGTGTGTGTTGGATCTTTGTTTTTCAGTCTTAAATATAATCAGATCGATAATCATACTTGCATCCCCGTCAGTACTGACATAACCAACTCTGACTCTAGACTTCGACTTCGGCTTAAAGCTAGTTCAATGCTATTTGAAACAAAAATATGATAAAACCGATGCAATTTGAAAATTATCTGGTTATTGTTGATGGGTGGTGGTGGTGGTGATGGTGTTGATGATGATGAGGACGATGATTTTGTCGATGATGATACCGTACAGAAATTTTCCTCGCACTTCATGTTCCTGCCATCAAAGAGAAGCCGCTCAGCTCCTATGGATTATGGGATGCCAGTAAGTCCATTGATGCAGTCAAGGTGAGAAAAGACCATTCTTTACGTGAGTTGTAACGAAACCTCATTTTTGAAATGTAGCTAAATATCAAAACATGTGTGTTCAGTTGAATGCCCTGGTAGAGCATATGTCATTTAGATATATAGGTCAAGCATGTAAATCTGGATCACCATGTCGGGACGGTGTCGGGACGGAGTTGCGTACCCTTTACTCCAAGATGGAAAAGAAGATCCTTACCATTTATTGAAGAGACTTCTGTCAGAATGTCTGTGAGGCTGTAGCATGCAACTTATATTAAGTGCACCCGCACTCACTGGACAAAGGCGGTGAGGTATCGGTGACTTAGACGCCTGGAGAAATACTTAAATCAAATAACTTCTGGTGAAGCTAAAAGCTAAGAGCCGCCCCCTTTCCTGCTACCCGCACCCCCAATGCAACAACAAAATCAAAAGTTTGACGCAGTTGCAGCATCACCATCCTGCAAGTTTGGACCAGACGTTACTACAAGACATGAGTATGTTCCTTTTAAGTCCTCACGTGAAAAATTGTCTTGAAGGGTGAGTTAGAGACCCGACAATCTTTTTAATTAGCCCTTTATACGTCATCTATTATTCTATACCTAGCCAGATAACCTTTATTTTATTTTACCTTAAATATTAGGTTCTCGACGTGTTATTCACTGGAGTTATCTTTCTTTAATACACCTATCTCATACTGCATTGCATCCTTTGTACCGTCAGAAGAGGTTGAAGGAGTGGAATTTTACAGAATAGATTGAAGGATTGGATTTTTACAGAAGAGGTTGAAGGAGTGGACTTTACAGAAGAGGTTGAAGGAGTGGACTTTTACAGAAGAGGTTGAGGTTAAAGGAGTGGACTTTTACAGAAGAGGTTGAGGTTGAGGGAGTGGACTTTTACCTAATTATAGATCAAAATCGTTTAAGCTAGAAATTGTAATAAATTTATCTGACTATTTGCCTGCATACATTTAAAAGTCAACGCTTAAAATTGGATTAAGTCTCTTTAGTACAAAAAAAGGATGATGATGATGATGATGATGATGATGATGGATCATAATAAGAGAAACATAGATCAGGAAGACAGAAGTCTGCAGGGGCATGAATGCAAAAGTGGTATATTAGCTGGAAGCATTTTGACAACATTGCACCGGAAGTGCACACGGATTAGCGCCAGAGGATCATAGAACTCTGGCAGTGTGTTCGGATACAGTTACAATCATTTGGGTGTTCATCCTCCGAGGTTATTGCCCACTTCGAATTCTTCGAAGATGTTGATAAAGAAGTGGATTGTAAGAGACAACAGGAAGTGCGCTGTTGATAAAGAAGTGGATTGTAAGAGACAACAGGAAGTGCGCTGTTGATAAAGAAGTGGATTGTAAGAGACAACGGGAAGTGCGCTGTTGATAAAGAAGTGGATTGTGTGAGACAACAGGAAGTGCGCTGTTGATATTAAGAGTGGATCTGATACTTGTAAGAGACAACAGGAAGTGCGCTGTTGATAAAGAAGTGGATTGTAAGAGACAACAGGAAGTGCGCTGTTGATATTAAGAGTGGATCTGATACTTGTAAGAGACAACAGGAAGTGCGATTTTGATATTAAGAGTGGATCTGACACTTGTAAGAGACAACAGGAAGTGTACTGCGCAGGAAGTACATTGCTGACGAAGCCAGTTAACCCAAACCAACAATAATGGAAACATTTTAACAGTCTGACAACGCGATTTGAAATCAATCAAGAATTTCTTTCCTTATTGGAAATATTTAGATGGAAATTGTGTGAAAAAAAACACGTGAGACTTCGATACTGAAACCCGTTTCTTGAAATAAAATCTGCAACGACACAATCATTCTTGATAAATTCTTAGCATTTTTGTTTTGTATGGCTTGAAAACCAAAGAAAATTAATACAATCGTGCAAGATTAATGTAAGAGGATACTTTTAAAAAGTGTTTGGAACGAGGCGTGGTGGTGACGTGAAGAAGAGATCGAGTGGCTGGATTCGTTCACCACAGATTTTTCTGGTTTTCGGATTTTGGTTTTTGGTTTTTGGTTTAGTTTTAAAGCAAAGCGCCCATAGTTAACTCTATTTCTAAACAAATATTAGTTGAATATCAGACATAATAAAATCAAAATAAATTTGCAAAACTCGTAAGATCAGAACATTAATAAAGGGAGATAAGTCGTGGCTCAAAGGATAATGATTAAAATAAATTATTGTATTAGCCTATATGTCTTCCGAGCGCAAGTAATATTACATTAAATTTAAAGAGAAAAAACTAGATACAATGAGATCGGACAAAAACAAAACAAAAATTAAATTAAATAAAACGTCAAATAAGATAAACAGCAACAGCAAAAGACAAGACGAAACAATACTAGGAACAAAAAACCCAAATAAAATAAAATGAAATTGCTTCAAGCTACAGTATAAAATTCCATACAGTTAATGTTCTGTTAAAAAATCAATTTCCATATATGTCCAGGAAAGAAAGAAACGATAAGAGGGGTGGGGGTGGTGTGCGAGGCAAAAAGATGAAATCTCACTGCTTATACGTAAACCATTTTTAAAACAAGTAATAATAATAAAATGTCAAACTGCTCGACTTCTAGACAAATTACATAAACGTTTTGAAAATGAATATTTCTCTTCTAATTTTATTAGTTATTTGATGAATGGTCTTAAAATTAATTTTTTTAAAATGAAATTGACGTTTAAAAATATTATGTTTCAAACTAATTTAACTGTAAAAATAAATATTTAAAACTGTTCTCATCTCCAAAAGGTAATCTGAAATTAGAAAAGAAAAAGAAAAGTTGAAATTTGCCTGAATTTCATGAATTTCATGAGGAAATAAACGTGTGCTTTGTGCTAATGTAGGTTATTGATTTCAAAGTCCTGACACCAAACGTTCTGACGTCAGTCCACGTGATGTTAGAATGAAAACGACACGTGCTATGCTAATGTTTATGAAAGTGACACAATGGTCAGATCACAATGAGTTAAACTGCAGTATTTATCAATACTTTAATTACAGTACGAAAAGATTAGGTTTTGTTGTTTTATTTGGTTTTTTCCTAGGGTCATTGATCCAATGAAATTTCTTTACTGTTATTCGCTTTTTAAAAAAAAATACTAAAACAATGACCTTGACAGGACGAAGATATCTACATGTTTCTCAAAGGTAATTTTCTGTTCTTCTCTCCCTTTATTAGCTGTACCGAGGCGTAATTTTCTTTCGTAATGAATTCCTGTCGCCTCTTCTTACCGCAAGACCAGTAAGCGATTCCAGTGAGGTCTCCTGCAAAGAGTACATTTTCTACAGAAATAAAAGGGTACGCATGAGTTTTCTATCCTTTCCGTTCTGTCGCAAGGAATTAGGGGCCGCAGTTTTCAGGTTTCAGAAAGCTAAAGGGCTATATAATCTTGCGCATATGCAGACCGATCGCCCCCCTTTTCTCATTTTGGACTGGAAGTAGAGGGCGCTACCATGACCGACTGTCGATCACTTCCGATTTGACCTTATTCATCTGGAATTAAATAGCAGAAACGCTAGACATTATGACGCCCTAAATAAATGGTGATAACTGTAATTTATCGTCGCATCAGACGTCGTGGACTGTGTTTTGAATAGCTGCGAACAATGAGCTTTGAGATGACGTCTATGTACGTTTTTTTTTTTCTCAAAACGCTTGATCAACCTACCTGTCAATGTCGGTAAAGTGAAATTTCAACTCGATTAAAGCAACGCCACAATCTCCACCACCCCCACTCCCACCCCCACCCACCCCACACACAAAGGGTTATTTTCGGTAATTTGAACTATTCCAATTTAGGCGCAGGTAAGAATTTTTTTTATTAATTTAAACTGTTCCAATCCCATCCAATTTAGGCACAGGTAAATAATCTAATCCAATCTATACGCAAACCAAGAGTCATTCTTAGGTAATATAAATCTATTGCAATCCAGGCACGAGTAAAAGGTGATTCTGTGGTGTAATAGTCTAAACAGATCTAGCCGCAAATCAAGAGTTATTCATAGGTAATATAAATCTATTGCAATCCAAGCACGAGTAAAGGGTGATTCTGTGGTGTAATAGCCTAAACAGATCTAGCCGAAAATCAAGAGTTATTCATAGGTAATATAAATCTATTGCAATCCAGGCACGAGTAAAGGGTGATTCTGTGGTGTAATAGCCTAAACAGATCTAGCCGCAAATCAAGAGTTATTCATAGGTAATATAAATCTATTGCAATCCAGGCACGAGTAAAGGGTGATTCTGTGGTGTAATAGCCTAAACAGATCTAGCCGCAAATCAAGAGTTATTCATAGGTAATATAAATCTATTGCAATCCAGGCACGAGTAAAGGGTGATTCTGTGGTGTAATAGCCTAAACAGATCTAGCCGCAAATCAAGAGTTATTCATAGGTAATATAAATCTATTGCAATCCAGGCACGAGTAAATACAAAGTAAAGCAACTTCAAATTGTTACTTTCATTCCAAAGTTCCTCTTTCTCTTCTTTTGTCAGTCAACTCTCGCTCATCTCTCCCACCCTGTTTCTCCTTTCCTCTCCTCCTTCTTTCTCTCTTTGTCAGACCATCTCTCTGTTCATTCTCTCTCTCTCTCTCTCTCTCTCTCTCTCTCTCTCTCTCTCTCTCTCTCTCTCTCGTCCTCACATACACAATAGTTTAGTGTAGTATGGCAAAAGCTGATTTCGCTGATTGGGGATTGGGGTAGGGTTGATACATTGTGTGACATTGAGAGAAAACGGAACATTTCTACTTCTGAACTCAAGACAAGAAACCGACAAATTAAAATCTCTGCATTTTCTTAACTACTTCCATGACTAAATTCAAGAAAGGAGAAATATTTTTAATTAAATTAAACTACTTTCAATACTAAATTCATGAGAGGAGAAATATCTCTTCGGGTTTAACTATTTCTAATACCCGAATCAAGAGAGCAAACACGAGTCTTCAGGTTTAACTACTGCAACTCACTAACACACGAAGACTCTACTGAAATAAAACTGGGAGAAAACAATGAAACAATTCATGTGAATTGTCAGTCAACCATGTCCTGAATGGACACATTTCTAATGGATTAATGTAATTTTAATTTTATTGTACTGCACAATGCAAACTCTACTAATCCATTTTAAGGAGTCTCACGTTTGTACTATCCATTCATCCATTCATCCATCCATCCATCCATCCTTCCATCTATCTACGTACATACAGCGTGTATGCACATTTACATAACATAATCACAAGACTGGATGCAGTCTGGATCAAATCCTACAGAATAAAGTGCTAGGTCGTCCTCTATTTTAAAGCTGACATGTGAACTGGCTTGGTCATGGTGATGCAGGGGACACTACTCTAAATAAATCATTGTTCAACCAGGTTTAATCGATTTCTAATGGAGACCATAACTACCTGACACAAACCGAATGTTCAGTGTACAGTCCATTCACATGAATTGCATTTTATACAATTGGTCCGATCATCCAGCAGATGGTTAATTACATTTCTATAATTAAATCAACCTTCTCATAGAATGCCACCAAAACGAAAACCAACTGCAGATGAACAAACAGCTCACGAGGCCAAGATTCAGCAGCAACATGCAGAACAGCCATGATGAAGTCTGACCTTGCAATGTCAAAATTAAAATTATTGACAGATCTGAACACGGAAAAGTTGTTAATGCTAACGATTTAACATTTCAAACCAGCCCACCCTATACACAATTTCAAACCAGCCATTCTATACGTTCTTACAAAATAGCCACCCTTACACCAACAGTTATTAGTGCACACATGTACACACATGTACACACATGCATACGCGAAGAATTCTTTTATATGATTTTGAAAGAAACACATCTAAATGATAAAAGATTATAATAAAATAAATCTCTTCACATTTCCATATTTCAGTCCTTTTGAGTCACGTGGCAAACATCTCTGTGTAAGTGTATGTATAGAATGGCCTTGAACTCTGGTTTTTGTCTGGTAACGATGTTGGTGGTGAGGGTGTCTTTGAATTTTTTTTTAGATTTGGGAAGAAAAGTCTTGTGGTAAGCATTCCTTGAAACCTCTGAGTTTGTTGACATTTATGTTCTTTTTATCTACATTTTCAATCTCCTAGTCTAAAAATAACGGACAACAACGTGTTGATTTCATTGTACTTTGCAGGTGGCTCTGTGTGTGGGCAAAGATCTGATTGGTCGTCTGGTTTATCTCGCGTCATATCGTCTTACGGATGTACAGAGGGAAAGGAAATCATTTTGGGCGTGGCATTCCCGATTGGCAAGATGTGTTACATCTCGCAGAACACGTGCTAGTGGTAATACAAGAGAGGCACAAAGAAAGATAAAAAGAGAAGAGAGAGAGAGAAAGAAACAGCAGACAAATAAGGAAATAGCGAGATACGAACAGAAAGACAAAGTGAGAAGCAACAGTAATCTAGACACCACACAAAACACAAAGGGTTACAGAATGAGAAAGAGAAATTAGATGCTGAGATAGAAGATACATATAAAACGGTTCTTCATAAGATATGGAGAGAAAACAAATACAGAAGTAGAGAAAAGAGAGAAAATAAAACAGATTCTTTGGAGAAGAAGCAGATAAAGTAGAAGAAATAGCGAGACACAATGACAGACACACGCATACGCGCGCGCGCGCGCACACACACACACACACACACACACACACACAAATTAGAAATATCAAAGGTTAAAGAGATAAATAAATATAGAGACAAAACGAGAGAGAGACAAAGAGAAATCAGAAAGAGGGAGACAAAGAGACACACATAGATCAAAACAGGGCAAAAGATGATCTAGCAAGGGAAAAAATAACTTCAGAGAGAGAGAGAGAGGGGGGGGGAAAAAAGAGGTAGAGAAATTTAGGAAAACTGTGGAAGAAAGATAGAAAAAGTATAAGAAACGAGAGAGAGAACTTTATTTATTTGATTTACGAGTGAGTGATTGTCACAGTCTGATAAAAATGTCCGACCTGATGACCCACTTGCCTTGTTTACTTCAAAATTCGAATATTTGAAACCCTTGGCCCCTTTGTTCAAAGCTTCCTTTTTCTAGGCGCTTCTAGAACAGGTCAAGATGTTATGTAACTTTAGGACCATTGTCCGGGTCTCGAACCAACCACATGCTTCGCGAACAGTCACGTGATACGCAATATGCCTTTCTATATATGTGCCTACACGCCTCCGCTCCGTCACTGGGAGAACACATTAGCTAGGTCCATTTCAGCTAACTCCGGTCACGAGGGGCAAGCCGACAAGCCGTTGAGAATCAAGATACCATTTCGACTTCTCATAAAGAGGTATCATTTTATTTAATAGTATTTTGCCTATGTTGTTTAAGTATGTATTTATGCTATGTATTATATTTCCATAACACTTGAGCATGGTCCAGAGAAATGGCTGAGAGAAACCTATAAGTTACGAAATATAGATTGATTGTAACTCCTTTTCCATTTTGTACTTTAATTTATATTGTTTCAATTCATTAAGAGTCAGAATGCCTGTACTCGATATGAGTTCTTCATGTAATTCAATTATTGCGTGTAATTTTAATTGTAAATTGTGAAGCGCTTTGTTAGTTTGAATTACCCTTTGTATGAACATTAAATTTAACATTGTATCTATTTTATTGCTTCATACGTCGCGCTGTTAAACGAAAACATGCGTGAGACGATTACATTTTTCTAAATCTAATTGTAAAACGACACGAGGTCGAAACTCTTACTCAGTGCATTTTATCTGGAACATGCTTTCGTAGGAAGTGTTCAATCGAAAGTATATTAGAGCCATTATTCTCCAGATCGGTTCCTATTGTCCATGCCTTACCTCGCCTTGCTTTGGTTCTGCTGGTGAACTCTACATTGAGGGTCCATGTCATTAAAATTCAAGTTCCCTAGCTACATGAAAAAGGAGCGTCTTTCCTCAGACTCCACGTGCGTCGCTAGAGCGGGACTGTGAAAATTAGACCGACTGACCTAATAAAGAGACCAGGCTGATACAAGCAACCCAGCTAAGTGTAATCACAGGATACAAATGTTAAACGAACAATTGTTGGCAATGTTGTGACAAGAATCGAACACATGCGCGTAGAGATAGAGAAGTAGACTATTCGCGTCGTCTTTTGATTATTGTTACTTTGTTAAACTGTATTAAATCTTATTTTTCTTGTTAATACCTCTTAGTAGTTAATTAATATGCATGATAGACCAATAGACTCTTAGATTTGAATGGGGGCCGAATGAGCAGAAAGTTGACAACGAATGCGTATTAAATTAGAGGGATTTAACTGTTTTCAAATCTAGCTAAAAGTTCGCAGTTTATTAGTTTGTAAATTTGTCGTCTGAACTACGAGACACACTTTTAATTAGTCAAATAATAAATTGAGCATCCAGTCTGCATAGAATATGAGAGAAAGAATTAATTATATTTAAAGTCTTTAATTATTCTAAGCAGGGTCTTTAAATAAATACTGGGAACGTAACAAGTGGGGGAAATCTCGTCCGTGGATTGATATGTATTAAATTGTAACATTTTTTATACATAGGGCGTATCATAAACCTAGAAACGAACGAACGAACAGAATTGCCAATTGTTCTTTTGATTTTTGTATCACTGATTTTCTTTGCTTTTGTTGTGACATGTGCATGTATTCTTTTGCAGAGTAGCGTGCATGTTTAATCAATGTTAATATGTTTAAGCGTAGTTAAGTGTTTAATATTGATTATTGAATGATTTATTTAGTATTGTGTTACTGGATACTTCATTGTGAGAAGTCGAACGTGTTATACCGCCAGCTAGGAGAGTTATCGGTAGTAACAGACTTCGGACTATTATATTTAGGGTGCTAGATATAATGTGTAATGTTGTATGGTAGGAGCCGTGACATTACGAAAGTCTTGGAACAGCAGACACTGTGACAAGCAGGTGGAACGTGTAAGAGTTAACGCGTAATTTATTTCGGAAGGTGTTCTGAGTAAATTAAATAATTTTTGTAAGGTTGTAGCCTAAAAGTTATTTTCGGGATAAGCGGAGTTATCGCCGACGGTTAAAACACACAATTCACGAGATACATTTTTATTGTAGCCAGCGCGCTAAGACAGTAAAATGGATCTAGAGCAGGTGAACGTGTAACCAACGCGTAATTTATTTCGGAAGGTGTTCTGAATAAATTCAATAATTTTTGTAAGGTCGTAGCCTAAAAGTTATTGTGGGATAAAAGCGGAGTTTTATCGCCTACGGTTAGATACACAATCACGAGAGATATTTATTGTAGCCAGACGCGCTAAATAAATAAGATGGATCTCGAACAGACTATTGCGAGTCTGAGAGAGATAGGTTCCTTGATCGGATACCGAACCGAAGACGAGTTGACGAACTACGTGAGAACTGAACTAGACAAGAAAGCAGAGAGAGAGAGAGAAAGAGAGAGAGAGGAAGAGGAAAGAGAGGAACGCGAATTCGAGGCGGAACACGCGAAAGTGTTAGAACGAATAAAACTCGATGGCGCGTTAGCAATAGAACGAATAGAACTCGATCACGCGTTAGAAATGAAACGGATTGAGTCACGGCAAGCCGAGGCTAGAGAAAAGCTAGAACGCGTTAAGGCCGAGAGGGAAAGGTTAGAGATAGAAGATGATCACCTTACGACTTTGATAAATCTAGGGATCGATGAACGGAAGAACAGTGTAGGGAGAGTACAGCTCAGGGAGATTCTAAAACGCGAACAAGAAATAGGCATATCACTAGGCTATAAAAGTGAACAGATACGTAATTTCGTCCTACTAGAACTCAATGAAAAGGAAATAAAACACAGGGAAGAAATTAGATCTTCATTAAACTCACGCGTAAACCTTACGAAGGCGCGAGTAAAGCAGTTGTTTGATAGAGATTTCCGATTCGAAGGGGACTGGATGGAAATGAGAGAGAGCGAAGTTCTAATAATAGTAAGTGAAGTTGAAATGCGAGACCTAACGTTCGAAATTAGAAAGTTGAAGAAAGAGAGGCAAGTGCTTATGGAAAAGAAAGGAAGTCTAGAATTAGAATGGTTGTGGACAGAAATCGAAACAGAGTCTAAAATTGCTGGGGAAGGTACTGTTGACAAATTACGACAGGAAGGTCAGGCCGTGAACTTTGACTTGCCGAGGTCAAACGCCGCGAGCGTGGAGACTGACACACAGAAATTAGTCGCGCTACCGAACACAGCAGACGAATTAGACAGTTTGATTGAAAACAAAAACAAATGTTTTGACGAAACCATTACAGTTCAACTTGCTAACCAGTTTACAGAAACAGTTGGCACACCACCAAAGCTTGATCTTGAAACAGAGACAAGAAAAGACACTGTTGTTAAGGACTTAATAACACGTGTAGAATTTGGACGAACACATACACCGCCGTGTACGTGTGACACCTTGTTTGACGGACTGAATGCGCATGATAAGATAGAGACAGATTCTATCGGTTGTGTACCGTTAAGGTGTGATGAAACTTCTAGCAACACAGTGACTGATTTTTCTGACAGGGCAAATATGCATGAGAAGATAGAAATGGGTTCTATCAGTTGTGTATCGTTGAAAGGCAGTGACACATCGACTGAGTCTACTGACCGAACCGAGAGAGAGAGTCATGAGAGTCATGAGAATGTGCTCGCTATGAAGACTGACATCGGTAGATCTCGATCTCCGGTGATTGACGTGAGTCATGACGTAATTTTGGAACACAAGATTATTGCGTTATGCGAGGTTTCGAGTGCTAACACATTGATAGCCAGGGAAACAGAAGTATTTGATCCAGATGACAGCATAGGTAGCAATACAGACGGAGACAATGTGCCTATGATAAATTCATTTACTTCAGAGGACAGGACAGTTGTCAGAGCTGAGACAGAGTTCTTTTCCAAACGTGACATGGAAGAAGATATAGTCGAAAACTGTACAAGGACGAAATCTAGTATTTCTAACATAGGGATATTAGAGACGGTCGACGATAACCATGCATGTGTACTGACGTGTATGCACGCAGTTGTCGGAGACATGGCAGAACTGTCTGCAGATAAATCGCTTAACGGAATTAGTGACGTAGACAGAAGCCACGGTACATGGACTACCTTTATTGACTCACCTGTTGAGATAAAGGAATGTCATGAGTACGTACCAAAAACTGAGACAAGTGGAAGTAAGGAGGAGGGGGTTTCATTAACTGATATGTTCCTTGGTTCACTGATGATAAGTACGGAGTGTAACCCCGAATTGATCAAAGACACAGTACAAATGAGTGACAGAACTAGATCGATAGACAATGGAAACCGGAGTGACGGACTGATAACCAGAGTAGGTGGGACATCAGGGCTGTTACTGACATCAGATGCAGAAACTTATGATAGAGGAAACAGTGGGAGTGTAGCCTACAACACACAGAGAGTAGACATAGTGATGTTATTCAGTGTAATAGAGACAGGTAACATTCACTGCCAGTTAGTGACTGAAACTGACAGAATTTCCATCATAGATTCTGACGATTTGATGAGAAGACGTATTGAATTAACTGAGTCAGTGGAGACAGATTACGTTAGTTCCATAAACGGTATGGTCCAGGGGAGACAATCAGTAACTCTCGGAGAGTTTAAAACAGAACCCTTGTTCATACAACCGCAGGAGTCTGACTTGCTAGCGAGTGAGTCTGACCACACAGTGACTAGAGAATACTCGAGTGGGGAGTTAGACAATTCTAGAGTCACAAAAGAGACACAGACTTATGTTGTCAAGGAGAGAGACAAATTGACAGACATAACAGTCGAACACCTAGTTGTGAATGGGTTAAAACAGAAAACAACTAGTGGGATGAGGTATTTCACTTCAGTCTATGATACGATCAGGAGAACGGAACCTCCAGATTTAGGGGAGAAGCTAATGTTGCAATGCAGGTACTTCAGAGAGACTGGTAGCCGGGACAGAGCACATTTGCGAACCTATGACGTTAGACTAGATGCGAAATGGACCCATAGTAGATCTGACGCCATTCCGACAAAAGACGTTGAGTGCATGCGAACTAGGGACGTTCAATGTGTCCACAATGACGTAACTACAGATGCACGAAACACCAAGAGAGCAAATTTCCATTTGCGTGAGTTCAGTGACAAGGTTAAGAGCGATAGATTTGAAATTCAGACTTCGCAGAGTCAAGGCCACAGTGACACTGACATGATACGAAACGTATCGAGGAGTTTGAAACTGTTAGACAGGGTAGAGACCAGTCATGCAGAAACTGACACTACCAGAAACATTTTAAACTTGACAAGTACTTTGGAGGGTTTTGAAAGAGATAAAACACTTCAAGGACGTACTTACCGGACAAGAGATGAAAAGTCTAAACTTGACATGCAATATATTGCACCTCACAGTGACATTCTGACGAACAGAGTAAGAAAGAAAGAATACAGTTGTCATGCCGTAGACATGTTGACACACATGGGCGACGACGTGTATTGGGACTGGAATAGAAACTACGAAGATTGTGCTAGGCAGGATAGTGCAACAGTCGAAATAATGATTTGACACTTTCTTTGAATTTTCATTATTTTCTTGTTGTACAGTAGTTGGTGGTTGTTATTGTAAATATGTTGGACATTTCATAAAAACTTGGGACAAGCTATGACACTGATTGAGTTGTGTTAGTGTTGTAACTCTGAATATGACAGGTGGACTGATAGATGGTTCATTGAGTTGGTAATTCACAAACTCTGATATTTGGTTGATACAGGAAATCGATATCTGGAACTTTTCATAACCTGCATATTGATAGTGTTGTTCATTGGAAGTCAATTTTTTTGATCACACTATTGTTGGATACGTATTCAGTGGAATTGGTTGATGTTGAATTTCTATTCTGAATAATCTGGTTAGATCAAACTAGGTTGTGTGTGAACTATTGATTATTGGGACAGATAGTGAGAATTTCAGAACATGTTATTCCATTGGATGGATGTCTATTCAGTTAGACTGGACGCTTTTCTTAAATCATTTTTTTATTTTGATTTTTCTTAAATCACTTTTCTTTGATTTCTGAAGTGAGAAATATTGTATGAGAGTGCCGTAATCTAGAGTTGATTCTTCTGCCGCATTACATTATTTCTGGTTATGTTGAAATTTTTTTATTGTAAATTTTTTCTTCATTGTGGACTTCTACATTTTATCATACATAATTTGTAGGAGGCATTTTATCTTTGGTAAGATAAACGCCTCAAAAGCAAGGGGGTGTCACAGTCTGATAAAAATGTCCGACCTGATGACCCACTTGCCTTGTTTACTTCAAATTCGAATATTTGAAACCCTTGGCCCCTTTGTTCAAAGCTTCCTTTTTCTAGGCGCTTCTAGAACAGGTCAAGATGTTATGTAACTTTAGGACCATTGTCCGGGTCTCGAACCAACCACATGCTTCGCGAACAGTCACGTGATACGCAATATGCCTTTCTATATATGTGCCTACACGCCTCCGCTCCGTCACTGGGAGAACACATTAGCTAGGTCCATTTCAGCTAACTCCGGTCACGAGGGGCAAGCCGACAAGCCGTTGAGAATCAAGATACCATTTCGACTTCTCATAAAGAGGTATCATTTTATTTAATAGTATTTTGCCTATGTTGTTTAAGTATGTATTTATGCTATGTATTATATTTCCATAACACTTGAGCATGGTCCAGAGAAATGGCTGAGAGAAACCTATAAGTTACGAAATATAGATTGATTGTAACTCCTTTTCCATTTTGTACTTTAATTTATATTGTTTCAATTCATTAAGAGTCAGAATGCCTGTACTCGATATGAGTTCTTCATGTAATTCAATTATTGCGTGTAATTTTAATTGTAAATTGTGAAGCGCTTTGTTAGTTTGAATTACCCTTTGTATGAACATTAAATTTAACATTGTATCTATTTTATTGCTTCATACGTCGCGCTGTTAAACGAAAACATGCGTGAGACGATTACATTTTTCTAAATCTAATTGTAAAACGACACGAGGTCGAAACTCTTACTCAGTGCATTTTATCTGGAACATGCTTTCGTAGGAAGTGTTCAATCGAAAGTATATTAGAGCCATTATTCTCCAGATCGGTTCCTATTGTCCATGCCTTACCTCGCCTTGCTTTGGTTCTGCTGGTGAACTCTACATTGAGGGTCCATGTCATTAAAATTCAAGTTCCCTAGCTACATGAAAAAGGAGCGTCTTTCCTCAGACTCCACGTGCGTCGCTAGAGCGGGACTGTGAAAATTAGACCGACTGACCTAATAAAGAGACCAGGCTGATACAAGCAACCCAGCTAAGTGTAATCACAGGATACAAATGTTAAACGAACAATTGTTGGCAATGTTGTGACAAGAATCGAACACATGCGCGTAGAGATAGAGAAGTAGACTATTCGCGTCGTCTTTTGATTATTGTTACTTTGTTAAACTGTATTAAATCTTATTTTTCTTGTTAATACCTCTTAGTAGTTAATTAATATGCATGATAGACCAATAGACTCTTAGATTTGAATGGGGGCCGAATGAGCAGAAAGTTGACAACGAATGCGTATTAAATTAGAGGGATTTAACTGTTTTCAAATCTAGCTAAAAGTTCGCAGTTTATTAGTTTGTAAATTTGTCGTCTGAACTACGAGACACACTTTTAATTAGTCAAATAATAAATTGAGCATCCAGTCTGCATAGAATATGAGAGAAAGAATTAATTATATTTAAAGTCTTTAATTATTCTAAGCAGGGTCTTTAAATAAATACTGGGAACGTAACAGTGATTAACCATACAAAGCATGATGATGTTTAAAACATTAGTATTAAACTACAAATACACTACATAAAATAACAACATAGAATGACAAATAATTATTTTACTGCAGTCTTAAATAACCGTTCACACAGAAACATCTGTATCAGTTTACGTGCGTGACTCTAGACGACATATACACACTAGACTCACCACGTTTTACTGTGTGTGACTCTAGACGACATACACAGACCACGTTTTACTGTGTGTGACTCTAGAGTCTAGACATACACAATGAGAGTGAGAACATTACAGTTTTGAGGCTGATGGTGTATTCAGAGAGAGAGAGAGAGAGACTCTGTCTAATGTTCTCTCTCTCTCTGAATACACCATCAGCCACACCACCAACTGAAGTGTTCTCTTTCGGACCACATATTTTTATGATAATTTCAAGCTTCCCCTTGTATGTATACTTCATAAATTAGTCTAAGTGCGTACTTCCAAAGTTTTTCTGTAAGTGCGTACTTCCAAAGTTTGTCTGTTAGTGCGTACTTCCAAAGTTTGTCTGTTAGTGCGTACTTCCAACGTTTGTCTGTAAATGCGTACTTCCAAAGTTTGTCTGTAAGTGCGTACTTCCAAAGTTTGTCTGTAAGTGCGTACTTCCAAAGTTTGTCTGTTAGTGCGTACTTCTAAAGTTTGTCTGTAAGTGCGTACTTCCAAAGTTTGTCTGTTAGTGTGTATTTTTATGAAGGGGTGTCAGGCAAAGCCAACTAAGAGCAACACTATGACATAACAACCCTCGGAAATCTACTTGTCTCCATAAATCATTGTATTTTGTTTAGTTGCTCAGAAATGGATAACTCTTGATAACAAAAATATGCACCGTCTTTTCAATACTTTCCCATCTTAATGGCAAACTAGTTCTGAAGCGCAGATAAGATTAGATTGTAACTTTATGCCAAACATCTTTATAAAAGATATATCCAACATTACGGTGTACTGTCATCATTGCTTTTAACAATTCATCAAAATTAGGGGAATGAAATCAGGAGCTGAATTAAGTGGTGCTTAATTCAGTTTTCATTTCAGACCATAAATATTTATAAGCATTTACTTAACTTTTTTTCTTTCCACACTATTACGTATCTCTTAATAATCTCCCTTCCTACAGACATTTATGTGAGTTTTCTCCAGAGTTACCTCCTCGCCTAGCTAATCTCCTACCAAAAATAGATAATCTAACTGGTTTTTGGAGTAATTTTACTTGTTCCTTAAGAGATAAGAGTTGTCATTTACTTAGTATTAGCTGATTTTCATAGACACGTTAAGAATAATCTAAGCAGACAGTTCATATTATAAAAAAAGGAAACAATACGGGGCTACAACATTATCCTTGCTTGAAGCCCACAAGACACCTGAACGCATCTGTTACTCCGGCAATCACTTCCTGGCAACCGCACAGTTACAAATAGATTTCATGCTAAGAAACATTTCACTCGTTATTAATAATTCGAGGAT
Organism: Sinotaia quadrata; assembly: GCA_028829895.1. Taxonomy (NCBI): domain Eukaryota; kingdom Metazoa; phylum Mollusca; class Gastropoda; order Architaenioglossa; family Viviparidae; genus Sinotaia; species Sinotaia quadrata. Next base: position 12,184,724 of record CM054184.1, read on the forward strand.
TTCCCAAAAACAATTTGCAACAGTTCTGCTCAGTGTACAGGTACATTCTTTACAATAATAAAACCAGCACTATTCACTCTACGTTAGACCTAGTCAGGCTATTTTTTTTAAAGGTGTATAAAGGGAAACACTTCTAACATGGAGGGACACGATTGTGAGAAACGTCACATTCCACAAGTATTATATCGCGCTTGTCTGTCCACGTCACTGGGTTTTTATTAACTATGAACGTAACACATTTATTAACAACTTCCCAAAGGGACACCTCTCGACAATTATCTGGGTTATGTTGGACTATTTTTTTGTTATTCAGAGGAACAAGTACTCCTTCCCCCCCCCCCACGATTGAATGAAGTGATTGGTTGAAAATTTATTTGGTGAATAGAGTTGTACAGAATACAAATATCACCGCCCTCCCATTATGGAGGAACGTTGCCTTCCATCAGCCTACAAGGAAATGACTTGTTGAAAAATGTATAATGAAGCAAGTTAAAGCATTTAACCAGTTATCCTCTATTTTTCATTTCTCACATGGCGTATTAATTTCTAACTTCTTATTCCATAATAGACTCTTTGTGTGTGTGTGTGTGTGTGTGTGTGTGTGTGTGTGTGTGTGTGTGTGTGTGTGGTGTTTATGTGTGCGCGTAAGTGCGTTTGTGAATGTGTGGGTGAGACAGAAAGAGAGGGCGAGATTGGTTAAAAAAAGAAATGGAGATAGAATCATTTTCAGAAAAGAGGGAGAGATTGAGATAGAGAAATAAAAAGACCAAAAATAGAGAGAAGCAAAGATAAAGAAAACTACATACACAAAACAAAGGCAAAAAGAACTACCTACACAAAACAAAGGCAAAAAGAACTACCTACACAATACAAAGGCAAAAGAACTACCTACACAATACAAAGGCAAAAGATCTACCTACACAAAACAAAGGCAAAAAGAACTACCTACACAATATAAAGGCAAAAGAACTACCTACACAATACAAAGGCTGAAAACACTAAACACACGCAAAACAAAGACAGAGACACCTTCATGTACAAAACAAAGACAGAAAGAAAATAAAGATCACATAGATAAAGAAGGACCGACAATCAGAGAGAAAGGTAAAAACAGCTGGCAGATAAAGTCGAAGAGAAATGGAGATTTAGGTATTTTGAGGGAGAGACAGGCAGAGAAACACAGACAGTGAAATTAAGAAATAGACACAGAGAGCGAAACAGAATGAGATTTAGAAAAGATTAGAAAATATCGACACAAGAGGAACAGACAGACAGAGAAAGAAATAGAGACAGGTGATAGAAAAAAGAGCGACAGAGAAGGGCAGACAGAGAAAGAGAAAGATTATATACAGAAAGAGTGTGCGCATATGTGTGTGTGTATGTGTGTGAGTGTGCGTGTGTGCGTGTGTGTGTGTGTGTGTGTGCGTGTGCGTGCGTGCGTATTTATGTGTGTGTGTGTGAGTTTGTGTGTGTATGCGTGTGTGTGTGCGTGTGTGTGTGTGTGCGTATTTATGTGTTTGTATGTGTGTGAGTTTGTGTGTGTGTGCGTGTGTGTGTGTGTGTGTGTATGTGTGTGAGTTTGTGTGTGTGTGTGTGTGTGTGTAGATAGAGAGACAGGCAGATAGAGATAGGAAATATAGGCTAACAGGGAGATGGACACATAGAGAGAGAGAATAATAGGTAGATAAGAGAGAGTAAGAGGTAGAGAGACAAGTAGAGAAAGAAAAGGAAGAGTTGATAGACAAAGACAGAGAGAAAGAGAGTGACACTGAAGGAAAAAGAAAGACTAGAGACCAGAAAGAGAGAGAGAGAGAAAATAAAGAGACAGAAAGAAAAACAGACGAGTGGAAAAAATGACAGAGAAAGAAAACAGAAACACAAAAGACAGAAAGAGAGAAGATTGAGGAGAGAACATCTTGCCGTAAGATAAGATGAAAAAAAAAAACATCCGAAAAATACAGAGGAAACAGCCGACTCCTATTTGTTTAACTATGTCTAAGTCAAAAGTTCAAAGGAGAATAACAAGAAAAACATATTCAGGGGAAGACTACTCAGCACGTAAAGTAAATTGTCTGTGCGCGTTCGCACGCACACACACACACACACACACACACACACACTTAAATATATAAACACACGCACAAGCAGATATGAACATTCTCAAATACACACACACGCACGCGCGCACACACAAAGACAAATAATTACGCGCAAACTTAAAGCACACTGTCAAAGACATTCAAACACTTAACTCAAACAATCATGTTCATAATAAACTCGATGTACATTTTAAGGAAAAAAAAGAGAAAACAGCTTTCCACATTCTAAAATTGCGTCGAAAGTCCTTCAAGGAGTATATGTGAATCACTTCCTTGCAATTTGACACAGGCCACGCATTGAACAAGATATTCACACAAACCACTTACTCAGTAATCGAAATTGAAATTGAAAGCGTCTTTTCTTCAGACCAAAAATAATACAACTTGAACATTGAAAGTTAGCATCGATAATATGGCCGAGAGTAGCGTCCCATTCCGCAGCTATCACAATAGAAACATTAAATGATCGGGGCGGGAAATAGCTGTCACAAAATCTCAGGACGGTTCATTTGGGTATTTAGACGTGAAGGGCGGGAAATAGCTGTCACAAAAATCTAAGGACGGTTCATTTGGGTATTTAGACATGAAGGGCAAGCAAGTTTGGCAGGGACGGTTTGACTTGTATAAAAAGACAAAAGTAAGTACGCAATAACGATCATAAATATAAACTCTTGTCATAACAACAGCTTCAGTAACACGTCCACTTCGCGCATTTGCGTCTGTCTGTCTGGCTTCCTGTACACGGTCGTATGCGCCAGACAACTCAGATTTCAGGCAGGAAAGAGTAAAATAAATAATGATGACGAGAGATCTGTGAAGCACTAAACTCCTCATCAAAGAGAAAAAAAACCAGACAACAAAACTGTCCAGAGATAACCTCGTTTACAGTGCAGGGCCGTGCGCACTTACATCACCCCCCACCCATCTTTCGTAGTGCGATTGTCTCCCTTCATGCAAGTAGAAACATTCGCAGCATTCACAAAAAGGATCCCAATTTATATCAGTTCTGGGTAACAGTGCCAATCTTCACCCAGCACCCGTCAAACAGCCCGCATAAAATGGAACCACGTCCTTTTGTTTTCCAGACAGACCAAACTTCCTGTTTAGTCAGATGTTGAGATTTACCAGACCAGGTAATGCTTTAAGAGGCATGTCTGTCTTTAATATTTCTTTAATTTTTCTTCTAACTTAGCTGTCGTGAACTTAAAGGGAAAAGAGGAGAATTTTTAACTGTTTCATTTTTCTGTTTAATGTAAGAACTTTGAAAAGATCATTGATGTGATCTGTTCTACCCGGTGTAAAAGAAACATTTATATCCACTGCTCCGTCCTTAGGTTCAGGAGAGTGTTGCGGCCTGTAATAATGAATTTTACATTTTATCTGTAGGTTCTGGAGATGATTTTCTTCTGTAATAAAAAAATATATATACATTTCGTCTGTAGGTTCTGGACATGTTTGTCATCTGTAATAAAAAGAATTATACCGTTCGTCTGTAGGTTCTGGAGATTTTTAAATCTATAATATCAATTTTACATTTCCTAATGAGAGATATAACTGTAAAGAAATTCGTAAAAACTGTAAAAGCACCATCACCATCAAATCCTCCTGCGAGATTCAATTGCGTTTTAAAAAATATATCAAATTTTTGTTTAAGAAATGAATATTTTTAAATCGTATGATTGCCAAGGCTGATAATTAATCTTGAAGTAAAATAATAAAAATCATATTTTAACTGTTTTCACATTACACGAGACATCAACACAACGTCTGATTGAAGTCCTATCTCACCGTCTAGTTTTTACTCTCAGATGACAGAGGTTAAAGGGAGTCCAGTGGCTAACATACACATTTCTAAATTTATCAAACGTGAGGTTGTAGTATCTGATGACAGATTTCCTTTCCGTTTTTTTTCTCGTTCTTGTTGAAAAAAGATTTACTTTTTATGAGTGGGTAATTTCTCCTTTTTACCTGTACAATTCTTAAAATGTCTGCACTTTAACAACAAACATCAAAAGTTAAATACCTGGTAAATTTTGTAAACATTTGATCTTTCAAACCGTACGTTTCCAGGCAAGAACTTTTCACAGAAAGTGTTGTTTTTTTAATTATCCAGAAACCTAGAATAATAAACTACGGGCAATTAATTTCAGGACAATGTCGTGTCCAAACTATTTGCAATTATAGGAGACTAGATGTGCACTCTTATAATGGAGTTGTGCACAAGATGGAGGGACTGGTTAAAAACTGTTCGATACACGTCACTTCCTGCGCCTTGTGATGACGCGGATGATCAGTTTTCGACTGGCTAGCAAAGAAGTCAATGTTCACTAACTTCAAATTCTGAACCTCATGTCGCTGCGATTTCGTTCAACATCCTTGAATAACGACCTAAAGGAAAATCAATTTTGTTTTGTTGTTGACCTGGGCGTGCACTTTCCGGTTGAAAATACGAAACTAAACACAGAGAATTCAGAAGCGTAAACCACAACACCCGAGCTAAAAATAACCGCAATCAACCACAAAGAAGTAACGAACTTGATGCATCCATGTCACAAAAAGGACAAAGAAGAAAGAAGCGAAATTCTTAACTGAGAATGCAAGATGAAAGTAGGAAGAAAAAAAAACAAATTGCTAAAATTAAAAATATAAAAACAATGTTTAAAAGCACTCAGATGCACAACGATATATTGTCAGAGTGAACCTCTAACTAAACGAATTCTATTCATTAATGTCTGTGGCAGTTAATTATCCCCCTTTGTTACATGACACGATAGGGACGCTAACTCTGACAGTTTGCATTTTGCAGAAGCTCTGACAAAAGTTTCCCCGCTGATGCTTGAACGAGACAAAAGCAGGTCAAAGTTCAGATGAAACAGCAGGTTATTCACGATACGGAGTTGTTCAACGCACGAAGAGTTTAATTTCCATTGTTCAGCTTAAATTTGATTAAACAAATTGGAATAGTTTACATTAAATAAAAGGTATTCATTTTTAGTTACACCAATTCTATGCAATTATAGTGTATTCCCCCTCCCCCGTTTCTTTTCTTTAATTCCTTTTCTTTCCTTCCTTCTCGTTTCCTCACTCTCTCCTCACAGGTTTACCATTCTTCTAGAAGCATTATGTGACAGCACTATGTGGTAACTTTCTGTGACAGCTTTCTGTGACAGCATTAATAACATCAATATTTGTTAAAGAAATAAAATTGCAGCACACATTTGTAAAAGAAGAAAAAAAATAAATACACTTATGTAAAAAGCAACATTTACTATCACTGAGTACATCACTGAGTACAATACTCTTTGTGAAATCTATTTAAAGAGAGTTCGTGGACTCGCTCTGAAAATTTCATTACTTTGTACGTTCTTGTAATGGTGCTGCCAGAACGCTCTTATGTTTTCCCAGTTTTAATTTTGTTCCACCTGACGAAAGTCACCACCAGCGTGGAACAATGTTTTCAGGTTTCACTTGCTTCCTTTAAAACATCAGCAATCTCCAGGATGTTCTAAGTTTTCCGGAAGTGATCGATAGTTTTCTTTAGAACTAGCCTCCTAAGTGTCAGAACAATTTAATACTTCCAAACTGATCAGCAGTGTGCAACGAATTAACTACTTAAGAACTCGTGTCTTTGTAGGCATTGGAAACAAGTCAAAAGTGAAACTAACAAGAACTTATGTTTTTGTAGGCATTGGAAACAAGTCAAAAGTGAAAGTAACAAGAACTTGTGTCTTTGTAGGCACATAATTTCCCATGTCACAATGTGACCTTTTGTGTTTGGCAAGAACAGTGTCAGTTAACGTCACAGATCAGTGAGCGTCTAGTGTCTGGTTGGCGGAAGAAAAAATAAGAAACACTTCAGTTATTATTGTATTCTTCCGCCAAATAGGGAATCCCCCTTTCCCACCACTTTATTATGACATCTAGGAGCACTGGGATAATGCATTGCCTTTCTTGTGAAGAAATTCCTCAGTAGCTAAAAATTAATTTCATCAGTTGTTACTAATTTTGTAATAATAAAGTTTGAAACACGTACAAAGATTTATTAGCAAGTCAGTTCGCTGACTTCCGGTTAAATAGAGTATTCCCCACTTGAGCGAGGTTATTGTGCATTTAAATATAATCTAAAAAATTGTCCTTTCGTTCCTTATTTAAATCTTGCAATTTTAAAATGAAGTGCTCAGTTCACACACACACACACACACACACACACACACACACACACACACACACACACACACACACACACATACACACACACACACACACACACACACGCATGCATTCATACGTACTGCCACAAACGTTACTGTAACTCTTTTTATAGTTTTCGATTGTGCTATTGATGGATATATTTCCCTATTCACTGATATTTGACGAATATGATTGTAATAAATTATATGGTGTACTTGCTGCTTGCTAATGTAGGGGGCGCTTTCGCGCTGTATATGGTGTATTGATTGATTGATTGTAGGGGGCGCTTCCGGTTTTCGCGCTTATATGGTGTCGCTATTGTGATCACGATAAAGATGATAGTAATGACGCGGATACAAGTGGTGTGATGTTAGAGAAGGAGCTGGCAGGTTTTTTAAATTGATGGTGACGACATCATTAATAATAAAGATGAAAAATAAATTATGGAAGTAGTTCACTGCGAAAACTGCAATGATTGTTTCGAAAATGTTGCCGACCACCAGGAAGTTGAAATATTTAGTTTTCGAGTTGTTATATATATTCTTACATTTTTATGTAACGACATAAAAGGTGACAAACTTACCTCCCTTTTGCCAGTGGTCCGAACCCAGCGTGTCGACAAATCTTACACATGTACAGTAAAATTCACAAAGTATTAGGTGCGTCTGTAAATTGACAAACCAGTGCAGTGTGCCTTAGTACGTGTCGAGTGTATTTTATGTGTGCTAATGAGTTTGTGTGATTGGTGGGTGGGTGTCTGAATGTGTGTGAGTGTGATGTGCAGGTGTAGTCAGCTGCATGAACAAAATGCGAAAACTCGCGTAAGCGTCAACTGCACATGTCAGACGAATTGCCTGGAGTGCTTTTTGTGTCAAGGACATCATGAAGACAAAGCGCTCACTTTGTGACACAGAAATTCAGCAAAACACGCTTTTCATGCATGGTAACTATGGCAATTCATATACAGGCAACAAAGCTCTTTTACAGCTATTCATATTTGTTCCACATTGACCTAGAATATAAGTGACCTACATTCAAGAAGAACATAAAATAATGTATAATGGGAGAACATTCATATTTTAAAAAAATATCTCTAATTATTATTATTGTAAGTAAAGACCGTTTTATCTCCTACATGAATAAATTGAGTGCTTCAGTGCACTATAAATAAACAGAGCTACTAGAATAATACAATTTAAAGTAATGTTTTTTTTAATCTCCTCATGTCACGAATGTCAGTGAGGAAAACACAAAATTATTTCAGATTCAAGAAAGAGAAATAAACTGACCAGACTAAAGACCTGTTTACTGATTACCTACAGAGCGAATAATAATGGGTTCAAAGGTGATTCCCTTTCTAGTCAAGAAGAAGTTGTGTGAAGTTGTACTCACCGTGGGCACGCGTTGATGTGGTCGTTGTTGCGGTTTTGGCTCTGCTTGATGGTTGACGCCAGCTCCATACCTCTGTGCTGTAGGGAAACCCGGCGTTCTGTCAGAGACTTTTCTGTACTTTCGTTGAACACGATTTGGTTCCTTAGTAAAAGCTGCGAAAAGGGAGACAACACCACCAAACAAATAATCCAAGAGCTGCTCCCTAGCTGATGGAGGGTGGTGCAAGGGGGGTGGGTGCATTTAGATTATAATGAAACCGTCTGTAGGTCTCGGTGAGGGTAAAGGTCACGAAGTCTAGAACATTAACACAGTAGACATTGATCGTCTAGAAGACGAAAACTAACATTAAATCAGTCGACAGTCACCTTCTAGAAAGCGAAATATAGAACGAAGAACGGTAAATAATAATAGTCTTGGTGCCGAAATCTAATACAAGCTATATTTGTGTAGTAAACTTTTAAGAGACAAAATCTAGAACAAATAACAGTAGACTGCGGTCTTCAGAGAGACATAATTTACAATAAAGTAAAGAAGCCAATGATTTTCTGTGAGACGAAAATCTATAATTTAAAAGAGTAAAGTTTGATTTTCTGGGAGGCAGACTCTAGAACTAAGAGCAATAGATTTATTTTTATATTCAGGAAAGCGAAATCAAGAACTAAGAACAGCATGTTTTGATTTTCTGGTAGGTAAAATAAATTTAAGCGTAATATTTTTTCTAGGAGTGACATCTACACGTAAGAACAATAGAAATTAACTTTCTGAGAAACAAATTCTTGACTTAAAACGTGTAACATAATTAAACTTTCTGAGAAGTAAAATCTTGACTTAAAAGTACGACCAAAATTTAACTTTCTGAGAGGCAAAATCTTGACTTAAAAGTATGAAAAAATTAAATTTCTAAGAGGCAAAATCTTGACATAAACGTACAACAAACTTTAACTTTCTGACAGGCAAAATCTTGACTTGAAAGCAGAATACTTAAATCCTGTGGGGAAGGCATTATCCAGAAGTAATATTAGGATTGTGTTTTAAGCAGTTGAATACTACACTTAAGAACAGAATACTGAAATCGTAGAAGTGAAGGACTAGACATATGAGCACTGAGATCATAGAGGTGAGAGACTAGACATACGCGAATTAAGAGTTGAGAGACTAGACATACGAGCTGTAAAATGAGATCGTAGAGATGACAGACTAGACACACGAGCATTAGACTAAGATCATAAAGGTAAATTACTGTACATAACAAGAGAAGATTAAGATCGTAGAGGTCAAAGACTGCATATAACAACAAAATATTAAGCTCGTAAAGGTGAAGGACTGCATATAGTAACAGAAGATTATGATCGTAGATGCGAAAGCTGACATATAAGAAGAGAAGACCGAGATCTTTGAACCGAAACAGACATACTAACAATAGACTGATATCTTTTAATCGAAACATACATACTAAGAGTAGATTGAGATATTTGAATTGGAACGAACATACCAACAGAAGACTGAGATCTTTGAATCGAAACAAACATGCTAACAAAACATTGAAAAGTTGGAGGTGAAAACTAAACAGAAGCGTAACTTAAGACGTTTGAGGCAAATAATAAACCTTAGAACAGTAGACTGTTGTAGGGGTGGGGAGTGGAGGGGGAGGCGTAAGCTAGACTTAAAAAATGTACTGGAAAACTAAGACTAAAAACAGAACATTGAGATCTGGAAGGAGAAAACTTTACCTGAGAACAGAACATTGAGATCTGGGTGGAGAAAACTTTAGCCGAGAACAGAACATTGAGATCTGGAAGGAGAAAACTTTACCCGAGAACAGAACATTGAGATTTTCTGAGAAGCAAAATGTAGGCCTAAGAACACTATAGGTAAAGATCAGACAGATGTTCTCAGATATAAATACTAAACTAGAAACATTTGTGGTGAGGTTGAAACTAAACTTGTCAAAACAAACGACAGGGAATTTAATACAAATATAAATCAATGATGTAATCTACATTTAGTAGATTAGATTTAAATTTGTTCAATGATGTTTGTCAATTATACCCGATCAAAAGCCTAGATTCAAACTTTTCAATTATACACGATCAAAAGCCTAGATTCAAAATTTTGGCATCTACCGTAGATATTAGCTTTTCAGAAACCTCAGAGAGTGTAAGTAGGAATTCCAATTTGTAAACTCCACGATTTTCATATATTCATATTGCAAAGTTAAGATTTACCAACAATATTTCGTGAAGTGGACACAGTTCACTTTTCATTTTGCTGAACATTTTATGTAATACTTGGTTGTGGTTGTTTTATTTTTCGGGTGTTAAACGATTTCTCTCTGGCGAGTTTGTTGCTTTCCTCAATTCACTCTTTGCCCCTTGACCTATTGATCTCTAAGTGTGTTTTCTTTGCTGCAACCATTTCTAGTCTGGTTTCAGTTGATTCTTGCTTGGTAATGCTAGGATTAGCCTGGTGTTCTCTTGAGACATTTGAATCTCCATGTTAATACAGTTAACACCTGATGTGTCTTCTTGTGACAACTGAATCTGTCTGATGACCTTGTAAATACCTTGTGACAACTAAATCTACTTCTTGACACTGTAAACGCTTTTGTGTTCAAACTTCAAACTTATTACATCTGATTTCTGGCAAGCTGACACTGTAAACACTGGTCTGTTCCAGACTTTTGACAACTGATTACTGCCAGCTGACACTGTTACCACTGGTGTTCTACACTTTTGACAAATGATTTCTTCCAGCTGACACTGTAAACACTGGCCTGACAACTTTTGACAACTGATTACTGCCAGTTGACACTGTCAACAGTATGGAACAGGTATGTTCTGGTATGTTCCAGACTTTTGACAACTGATTAATTCATGTTGACACTATGAACATGGTATTTTCCAAACTTTGACAAATGATATTTGCCTGTTGATAAACACTGGTGTATTCCAAACTTTTGACAACTGTTTAGTGCTTGTTGACACTGTAAATAGTGATGTGTTGCAAACTTTTGACAACTGATTAGTGCTTGTTGACACTGTAAATAGTGATGTGTTGCAAACTTTTGACAACTGATTAGTGCTTGTTGACACTGTAAATAGTGATGTGTTGCAAACTTTTGACAACTGATTAGTGCTTGTTGACACTGTAAATAGTGATGTGTTGCAAACTTTTGACAACTGATTAGTGCTTGTTGACACTGTAAATAGTGATGTGTTGCAAACTTTTGACAACTGATTACTGCTTGTTGACACTGTAAATAGTGATGTGTTACAAACTTTTGACAACTGATTAGTGCTTGTTGACACCATAAATAGTGATGTGTTCCGAACTTTTAACAACTTATTACTGCTTGTTGACACTATGAACATGGTGTGTTCCAGACTTTTGACAAATTATTTCTGCCTGTCGACACTGACAAAACTTGGAATGTTACTGAATTTTGACATCTGATTCTACCTCCCGATGCTGGATAGGTCTTATGTCAAATAAACCTTGACTAGAGACACAGTGACATCTTGTTGTGTTCCCTTTCTGTTACTATGTGACTGAGTGACGTCATACAGCATTATCATTTTGTGTTGTCCCATTTCTGTCTGGTCAAAGGTCAAGTACCTCTGGACCTATGGTTTACGTTAATTTCAAATGTGACCGGTATATTCCACAAGCTTATAACCTTTCGATTTCGACCTCATTTTAATAAAGGTTTTTTTAATCTTTATTTTACAAAAATATTTCTAAAATCCTTTTGCTTATGCTCGCATAACAATAACAATAAATTTATTAAATAACACACTTTTGCTTTTTCTTCACGAATTGTAATTAATTTAAACTGACAGGGCGTGGTTGTCTGATTAGACCATTATTGTGCACACTTGTTACGATTCTTCTTTCCTAATGACCAATGAGCTACCGTGTGCCTTATAACCGAAGAGAATGACCAAACAATTGAAGAGGCATTGCACGAATACTTTAATTCAAAATCTCGTCACAATCCCCTGCAAATGTCAAAGAAATTCTTTTGGTCGATAAAGTCTGCAAATACTTCACCCATTTAATAAGTTAGAAAATGGGTTATTTTTAACATTTATTTTAAACTTTAAATAAGTAACGAGGCAACGGATTATTTGAGCAGAAAGCAACATTTGTCTTTTTCAAAGAGAACAGTTTTTATTTTCTCTCTACCATGCACGAATCATATTTGCTTATTACAAATAATGCTGTTGTCGAGATAAAATGACAGCAAAGGGGAGATAATTCTATGAAACATATCTACGTAACTCCGTTCAAATACATTTTGTTTTTCAAATCAGAATAGTTTTGAACAAATCTTTATTTAGAAAAGTAATCTCAGTAAGAATTAAATAAGCTTGAAAAGTCTTTCAATGAAAGAATTAAAGATCTATCTATCTATCTATCTATCTATCTATCTATCTATCTATCTATCTATCTATCTATCTATCTATCTATCTATCTATCTATCTATCTATCTATCTATCTATCTATCTATCTACCTATCTATCTATCTATCTGTGTGTCTGTCTATCTCACTTTCTATCTATATATCTATCTGACTGTCTGTCATTCTGTCTTGCTGGCTTTTTGTTTATCTGCATATCTTTCTAGTTAAAATGTCCAATCCTAACGTCACAGAGAGAAGTTAAAAATAAATAAATATTTTTTATTTAAATTGGAACCAGAAAGTACTTTTGCTGGATTCATAACATTTCCAAACAGTGTTTAGACAAAAATAAGCTTCAATGACTTTATTCTAAATAGTTATTGCAAATAAAGCAAACAGACTGAATTGCCAAAATGATTGGTTCAAACGTTTAGCATTAAAACAATAGCTAATGTCTGGTTCAAACGTTAGACATTAAAACAATAGCTAATGTCTGGTTCAAACGTTTAGCATTAAAACAATAACTAATGTCTGGTTCAAACGTTTAGCATTAAAACAATAACTAAAGTCTGGTTCAAACATTTAACCGTAAAACAATAACTAAATATCTGGCTTCAAACGGTTATCATGTTCATGTACAAAGAAGAGAATATCTGAACTCAATAAGTCTATATTGATACGTTTACAGAGTTCTGGCGATGTTTACAACATTATAGCGATATTGATACGTTTACAGAGTTCTGGCGATGTTTACAACATTATAGCGATATTGATACGTTCCTTTTTGTCCTTAGCTCTCGCAGTTTCAGAAGTGAGATTAGGTTAATTCATACTTTCTACATGCTGTACACTTATACCTCAGAAGTTAAGCGATGTTGTTTTTGTTTTTTTTGTATGTATAGTTATGGAAAATTCTATTTACCAATAAAAGAAAAACCAATGTTGGTATTGCAAACTTATGATTCTGACTGCAATCCCTCTCTCATACATATACATATGCACACCGATAAACGATGAAATAACACTTTCAAACATCTTACCTGCATGGGTTCCGACTCTGGAAGAATGTTATTGAAGTGATGTAGTAACAGCCTATGGGTCGTCATCTCAGAGCTGTAAGCACTGACAAAGAAAGACACGTCTAGCTGAGGACTGACCTGCGTACAGACTTTGAGCTGGTCTTCAAACCGCCTGTGCTGTTCTGTTGCCTAGTGAAAATACGTAGGAATAAAAATACGTAGGAATAAAAAATACGTAGGAATAAAAAATACGTAGGAATAAAAATACGTAGGAATAAAAATACGTAGGAATAAAAAATACGTAGGAATAAAAATACGTAGGAATAAAAAATACGTAGGAATAAAAAATGCGTAGGAATAAAAAATACGTAGGAATAAAAATACGTAGGAATAAAAATACGTAGGAATAAAAATGCAGGAAAACGTGAGAACCAATGAAACGAGATCGAGTATTTTCAAGAAAACCAGAAAATCGTAGCTATGCAACAACAAAAAAAACCCACAAGGATACAAAGACGAACACAGTCAGTCAGAAAAATCGGAACATACTGCCGAACCAGGTGTGTACTTACACGTTCAAATCTAAACTTCAACAACTACACGGGTTGGAAAGTGTACTCTAACAGACTACGTGTGTGGACATAAACTGTATTTATGCGTCAGTAATATCAGTTTGAAATGTTAATAAATCTGTCTTTTGGTGCGAATTTGAGAAAAGCAAGAATGGAGAAAGACAATCATGCTGACCAGCATCGACAAAGTGGAGTGGTAACACACACACACACACACACACACACACACACACACACACACATACACACACACACACACACACACACACACACACACACACGCTTGTCTGGAACAAGACGGCTGAAAATGCAAAGAAGGCAAAGGTGAAACGAAGATAAGTGAATAAAAAAATAAAACAGATAGACAGTTAGATACAGACTGACAGATATACAAACAAACTTGATTGGAATGGATAGACAGCCTCGACAGACAGACTGATAGACATACAGACAGATAGATATGTAGACAGATAGATAGATAGATAGATAGATAGATAGATAGATAGATAGATAGATAGATAGATAGATAGATAGATAGATAGATAGATAGATAGATAGCAAACATAAGAGATTGTCGAGCCGATCAGTGCGTTATTACCAATATATAAGCCATAATTATAGGACTCATTTCCTTCATTTCTAGGGCAAAGACCTGAACGGTCACTGTCAGGCGTTTGGGGGCGTTTTACATTTAGACCGCTTATTAGTTTTGACTCTCAGACATTACTTTACAGTTTAGCGTGCATGCTAAAACTCACTTTTCATTTAGTGCGCCAACCCGAATATAACCTCAGGGTTTAAACTATCTCAGACTTGCTGTTCACCTTTGAAATAAGCAGGCTAGGAACGAAAATGACTTTTCAACACTCCTCACTTTCAATCGCTTGACGCAGGCAAATCGAGACCCTCAAACATGGGATGGATGGAGTGTAGGGGGCGCTTAATTAATAGAAACGTAATGTAATCAATAGTTCATATGTTTAGAACTCAGACAAATACAGTAATGATTATTGTAAGTTATTTAAAAGAGTTTTAAAGCTCGTCGGATTAATTTATGTTGAACGCGTTGTCAAAAGCATATAAAGCAGCAGTGACTCTTTTCTCCTTCTTCTTCCTATATACACTCAAAACCCTGATGATAACATGGATAAATTGTTTGTGGTGCTTTAGAAATATGTAAAAGTTCAGACTCACACTCTCACGCATATAAACACGTACACACTCCCTCTTGCACGTATACATACACGGACACCCGCAACCACACACTCACATATACAGGTACACACACATATATACACACTCACTCATGCACATATTCACACACAGACACCCGCAATCACACACTCACATATACAGGTACACACACACATATACACAGACACACATATATACACACACTCAATCATGCACATATACATAAACAGACACCCGCAATCACACACTCACATATACAGGTACACACACATATACACGACACACATATATACACACACTCAATCATGCACATATACATAAACAGACACCCGCAATCACACGCTCACACACACACACACACACACACACACATATACACTCACTCATGCACATATTCACACACATACACCCGCAATCACACACTCATATACAAGTACACACATACACACACACATACACCCGCAATCACACACTCACATATACAAGTACACACACACACACACACATATATATATATATACACTCAATCACACATACGCACGCACACATCCTCATACGCACTCGCTCTCTACAAACACACTCACACGCGCTCACTAATGTATCGTATCAATCATGAATGATAGATGGCAAGAGTGCACAGATACGATTAGCAAACCAGCATCTACACTAAAGGGCACTCATTATAAATTATCAAGAACAACCGCCTCAGGCCTAACGAACGATGGCGAACGGGTTGAACCAGTGCAAGGAAAAAGCACTGTTTCTTTCTCCTCCTCGTCAATTTAAAACTTTTTTTTTCGGTCGCATCCGGGAGTTATTTCGTGTAGGCTGCGACGCTTCCATCTTGAACCGGAAGTTCTATCGTATGCAACCACTAGTTGCGGCTTAATATGATGTACAGGAAACCACGGTTTCGTGTTTTATTTGTGTGTGTATATACGTGTACGTGCGTGTTTTGTGTGTATACGTGTGCATGCATGTTTAGTGACGTCAAACTGTAGTGACGTCAAACGAATGAAGAAGATCGTCAGAGGAGACTGTTTCTTAATAGAAACAATTGAGAGAGAAAAATTAGCAAATAATGTTCAGTGAGGCACACGCTTTAGTTCTGAAATCCGAAATATCGTTTGGTCAACAAAAAAAAAAATCAGTCTTATACAGAAAAATACAATTCAACAAGTCAATACAAATCACAGGATAGTTCTTATCAGAGAAAAGAAATAGAGTTATTAGGGATAAGCAATTATAGTTTTTTACAAAATCTTGTATAGATGAAGCCACAATTGTCTTTTTTTGTGCACGTTTCTGTATCAGAGTCACGAGTTCAATTTCCACATGTCACTCTCTGCACTCTTTGAAAACTCTGTTCCACTACTTATTCACTCGAGCCAGCCTGGCATTTCTCCATTGTACCAGCTCCCTCAAGCTGAATAATAATTCTAGTACTTCTTTATACCAGGAATTACTCATGTAGTCAGCATACTTGGCCGACATACATCGAGGAATGTAGTGTATCTACTAGAGGACATTAATAAAATAATTTAAGATTCTCATAACTTGTAATTAGTTTTGGGTGATTAAATCAATAATAATAATCATAATCAATAACTAAGTGGCTTTCGTCTTTCGATAATATTTTAATAACTATTGTCTTTCGATAATATTTTAATAACTATTGTCTTTCGATAATATTTTAATAACTATTGTCTTTCGATAATATTTTAATAACTATTGTCTTTCGATCATATTTTAATAACTATTGTCTTTCGATCATATTTTAATAACTATTGTCTTTCGATAACATTTTTATGATTCCTGTTTACTCGCTCTCTGGCTTCAGACATGGGAAGTTATTTTTATTTATTCCGCTTCTCTGACACCATATTTATTTCAAATGCTAAAAATAGAATAGCACTGAGTGAACTCACTCAAGGGCAAACCAAGCGAGAAGTGTATTGTCAAGCCGGGAGGCTAGAGGACCGAGGGGAAATATTAACATTAGAAATAACAACTTAACTTCATCAAAAGACAACGTCTCCCACCCTTCCTCAATCTCAAAGGAATTGCTTTAAAGTCAACAAACGTCTTTTTTTTTTTTAAAAAAAAGCGAAAATAAGAAATATCTGACGGTGACTTAGCTGATTATTTTGAAAATGCCACAGTGTGCAACGATAATGCGCAGTGAATTTTCCAGTACTTTTTGTTGTTGTTGATGGTGTAAGATGCAGCTCTAAATCTGGGCCAGAACTGATAATCGTTATAAGTTGTAAAGAACGTTTTCTCTCCTATTCCTCCCTTCCTCCTGCCCCCCCCCCCCCTAGTATCATTGAGACTCGGTAAGTGTTGTAATTTACTCATTAACTTCATCTCAGTATTGAGAGGTGTCGGAATTCTGACTCAGACACACGTAAATTCCAGTCTCTGCACATCGTTTCTCCCTTCAGCTGACCTAATTCCGTCAGCAAGTCGGTTTTTGCAGTCGAATGCAACACACGATAAAAAGTTGTTTTCACCGTTAAAGGCAATCATTCAACCCCGCTGTTCAGCCAGACTGTTAGTGTCACAGAATAATCAAATCAGAATTGTTTGCCATTTCTAAATACGTCATCAGTCATTGTGAGTTGACTTTTTTTTAATAATTTGTTTATAAGAACTTGTTTGGTTTTTTGTAAGATTCTTGTGTCTATTAACACACAGCTCTGAGCCATTGTTCACTGTCACCGAATACTTTGATAACTACAAGCACGTGCAGAGCAACAGAAAATGAGAGAGGAAAAGAACATGATTTTACCCTTCCTCTAGCAGACTAAGAGGTGGGGGGGGGGGCAATAGAGCATGTTTTGTTTTGAAATTCACAAGGCAAGATGGCGCTGATGAAAGGGCATTAATAATCTCATTGGAAAATGTGTGTGGGATGGATGAGGGGCATTAATAATCTCATTGGAAAATGTGTGTGGGATAGATGAGGGGCATTAATAATCTCATTGGAAAATGTGTGTGGGATGGATGAGGGGCATTAATAATCTCATTGGAAAATGTGTGTGGGATGGATGAGGGGCACTAATAATTTCATTCAATCCCATGTCTTGGGACAATTTCTTGGAAATGTTTCCAAAGGTCCTTAGTCGCCTCACAACCTCAGAATCTAGTATCTTAGACAATGACGATCATGCGCTACTGACCAGCACGCCTAAAATCCCCTGGTGGTTAAAATTGAAAAACCATTTAGTCTAACGCTCGTTGCCATGGCAAAAAGAGCTTAGAGTACCTGCTACGATACAGCTTTGCTCCTCTCTAGAATTTGTACTCAACACGTACCTGTGCCAGGTCTGCGAGAGTAGAATGCAGACGTTGAAATCATTAAGTTAAACATTTCGGTTAATGGCTTACACCCTTGCAGCAAAGGATTATCTGACCGAGGACTGGCAGCTACGTAATCCTTGTGCGATGACAAGATTGTAGAATAAATGAGCAGTAGAGACATGTTTGCTAGATTTCGGGATTTGCTGCCATTGCTTTATATTGTTGTCTGTATAAAATAGTGTATGTGTGTGGCAGAGGGTATCTAAAGTGTATTGATGACAGAGGGTGTCTAAAGTGTATTGATGACAGAGGGTATCTAAAGTGTCTTGATGACAGAGGATATCTAAAGTGTATTGATGACAGAGGGTATCTAAAGTGTATAGATGACAGAGGGTATCTAAAGTGTATTGATGACAAAGGGTATCTAAAGTGTATTAACGGCAGCTATCTACAGGGCATTGATGTCAGGGATATCAGAAGGATATTGATGTCAGGAATATATGAATGGCATTGATGGATTTAGGATTGTAAGACGGGCGTATATCAGGAATAAAAGAAGAACGTTTACGGAGACCAGAGAAGGGCTGAGTCAGGAATAAAGGAATGGCTGTGTCAGGAATAGATGTAAGAGAAGGGCTGTGTCAGGAATAGATGTAAGAGAAGGGATGTGTCAGGGATAAGGAAGGGCTGTGACGAGAGAAGGACTGTGTCAGGGACAAGAGAAGGATTCTGACAAGAGAGGGGCTGGGTCAGGAATAAGAGAAGGGCTGTGTCAGGGACAAGAGAAGGGCTGTGACAAAAGGAGAGCTGGGACAAGAGAAGGGCCGTGTCAGGGACAAGAGAAGGCCTGTGACAAGAGAATGGCTGTGACAAGAGAGGGCTGTAACAAGAGAAGGGCTGTGTCAGGGACAAGTAAAGGCCTGTGACAAGAGAAGGTCTCTGACAAGAAAAGGGCTGTGACAAGAGAAGGCCTGTGACAAGAGAAGGGTTGTGTCAGAGACAAGAGAAGGCCTGTGACGAGAAAAGGGCTGTGACAAGAGAAGGGCTGTGTCAGGGACAGAGAAGTGCAGTGAGGACTGTAGGGAATAAAAGACCGTGTTTAGAAGTCTGATGGCGTGTTGGGTGGAGTTTGGTGTGTGGGTGTAGGGCGTGTCAGGAGTATGAGAAAACCGTGTGCTCAGTTGTGCAGCCTAACCCCCCTCCCCCACACTTGATACGACTACTTTACAGACTGCAGAAGGCGCCTGGGATTAAAATACATGTACAAGCCAGCAAGAAAGACAATCACAGCCCAAAGGAAATAACTCGAGTTGTTCATTTGTGAAGTACAGTGGGGGTGAAGTACAGTGAATGTTACACTAAGCAAGACTTAAAATTTAATGGGAACACAACGTGCCCTTTGTTACACTAAGCAAGACTTAAAATTTAATGGGAACACATCGTGCCCTTTGTTACACTAAGCAAGACTTAAAATTTAATGGGAACACATCGTGCGCTTTGTTACACTAAGCAAGACTTAAAATTTAATGGGAACACATCGCGCCCTTTGTTACACTAAGCAAGACTTAAAATTTAATGGGAACACATCGTGCCCTTTGTTACACTAAGCAAGACTTAAAATTTAATGGGAACACATCGTGCGCTTTGTTACACTAAGCAAGACTTGGAAACACATTGTTCTTCTGTATCGGTCCCCGTCATTGCCTTACTTTGATTATTTTGTGCAAAGGTCAGAGGGTATCGATCATACTGTATTTTCTTTCCCCACTCGAAAGAACCTCACGCTAGCCTCAAATTAATTAATCGATCACTTCGATCGAAACGAAGGATGCAACTAATTTCATAGGAAACGAAACACAGACACTGATTATATTAGCAATGCACTGAGCAACGAACAATCACAGTGAGGTGACAGTGATATGCGTAACAATCACAGTGAGTGACGGTGGCTGAGTAGCAAGCAATCACAGCGAATAACAGTGAACTGAGTAACAAAATCACCCCAGTAATAGTGAAATGAGTAAAGGAAATCACAGTGAGTGACTGTAAATGGAGTAACAAACAAGCACAGTGAGTGACAGTAAATGGAGTAACAAACAAGCACAGGGAGTGACGTTGAAATGAGTAACTATCACAGTGAGTAATACTAAACTTAGTAACAATTCATTGCAGCGTATTGAATAAAATCACAGTGAAAGACAGTGAAATTAGTAACGATCACAGCGACAGTGACTGGAACGACAATCACACTGTTCGCACTGAGTGTCAAAGGTCGTATGTGTCTTACGGAAAGTAAACGTTAAGAATTGTGTCATAAATTGGACACACTTTTCACTTTTCAAGAAAACAGCAACAAAGATATATATGAAAAATCTTCATCATATGGCTGATATACTTTACTAAAAATCTGGGTTTTCAGTTCGTTAGTTCGATTTTTTTGTTTGTTGATTGTTTAGTTTGGTTGGTTGTGATAGTGTTTGGCTTAACAAGTAAAAATACTGAATATAATTCTAGTTAAACCCGAGTAACATTAATTGTAAATAAGAAAACCCACCACGATGTAACTATCCTAACGACACCTGCCAGTAATGACTGCCTTTCGAACCTCTGGTACCTTTGTCTCTTCGGTAGAGTTCCGAGTAATGGTGCGATGTCAGCTCTGATAATCGCAATTGATTTCAACTGACCGTGTCTCATTAAAGCGGCGGGCACACCAGCTATGAAACGCGATTTCGCGCTCTTAATTTGAAACCGTTCGAAGCCGTCTCTCTATTGATCTACAATCACGTGCGAGGACGCCCATTTGTCACGCGAACTTAATCCGATTTCTGCATCCCATTTGTTTCAATTTTGAAGAGCTAGACAGCGCGCACTGTTCATCTTACAGCTAATCGTATCGCCCTTTGATAACTAATTATTATCTCCCTTTGGTATTTACCAATCACCAATCAAAACTGTCTTTTAGAGTGAAGTTTTCCGGAGGAAGGTGTCAGTGCATGATTACTGTTTTCTTTCTTTTCTTTCCCCCCTCCCTCTCTCCCCATCGTGAATTTTTTCCACAGCCATTTTTTCCTGGAGAGAATCCGTTTCGTTGTAACTTCTGCCTCATTTAAATTACTTTTGTATTGTTATTTTTATTTTTTTAAACTTCCATCTCCTTTGTAATGTCAACATGATATGTTTCTGACTAAGTCGATTAGATCAGCCTTGCAGAAGTTCATAATAGCTTTACAGAAAGAAATGTCGATTTTGACTTTCGTGGCTATTGATGAAGGAATTGAATGAATACCTTTCTTTCTAATGCCTCTCTCTAATTCATTTAGCGTATGACAGACAAATCTTGTCAGAATTCTCCATCATTTCCACAACATGTGACACGTCCAAGAAAGTATTACTGGCTGACTTAGCTCACGAAAGACTGTATATTTACTGCTCAGGTCGATTTTCTACGAAAAGACTGTACATTTACTGCTCAGGTCGACTGTCTACGAAAGACTGTACATTTACTGCACATGTCGACTGTCTACGAAAGACTGTACATTTACTGCTCAGGTCGACTGTCTACGAAAGACTGTACATTTACTGCTCAGGTCGACTGTCTACGAAAGACTGTACATTTACTGCTCAGGTCGACTGTCTACGAAAAGACTGTACATTTACTGCTCAGGTCGACTGTCTACGAAAGACTGTACATTTACTGCTCAGGTCGACTGTCTACGAAAGACTGTACATTTACTGCTCAGGTCGACTGTCTACGAAAGACTGTACATTTACTGCTCAGGTCGAATGTCTACGAAAGACTGTACATTTACTGCACATGTCGACTGTCTACGAAAGACTGTACATTTACTGCACAGGTCGACTGTCTACAGTTCGCATTTCAAATCTGGCGCATCTTAACCGCCTCGCATAAACGGCACACGCAATCGGCCCTTCTCGCCTCTTAGATGCCTACGTTTTCAGGTCATCTTATCCGTTTCAATGATTCGCGTGTCCGCCCAGAGAGTTAATTACATACACACACACACACACACACACACACACACACACACACACACACACACACACACACACACACACACACACACATACACGTACACTCTATGCTTCGGCTCAGTCAGTACAACGGTACTGGTTTTACACTAGCACATTAGTGATTGACATACAGTAAAAATCAACTTGTAAATAAATGACTTGCGTTTAGTTAGTAAGTGATGAGTAATAAAAAGTAAGGGAATAATTAATATTTTATTACTGAATAACAAGTACGCGAAAGTACAAGTAAGTGGAAACTAAACAAAAGTAATAAGTAACTAGTGAGTGGTGAGTAGTAAGTAATTAGTAATTGGTGAGTAGCCAGCAACAAGTAATTAACATACGACAAGTGGTGAGTAGTGAATAGTGCGAAATTAGTAAGTGGCGAGTTGTGAGTAGTTTATTAGTATAGTGTAAGTATTGTCTATGTCACAAGTCGTGAGTAGTGCGCAATTATTAAGTGGCGAGCGGTGAGTGTTTTATTAGTATGTAGTAATTATTGACTATGTCACAGGTCGCGAGTAGTAAGTATTCAGATTACAGTGAGTAGGAAGTAAATTTAGCATATGATAAGTTATGATCAGTAGGTAATAGTTGGCAATGATTAGTAAGTAATTAGTACGTGACAGATAATGATTAGTGAATAAGAAAACTAATAAATGCAATATGAATAGCAAGACTTGTCAATCGTTCAGATGAAAGCTACACAAATATTCACAAAACGTTTAATACAATATACAATACAAAACATTAAACATATCTTAACAACAGTAAGTAATTAGTGAGTAATACCTCGAAACTAAGCAGTAGCTAGGCAAGAGCAAGAAATAGCAAAGTACTTATGCAGTTTATTGAGCAGTGGTCGTGGAATGATTTTATGTTGGCAACTACAAAAAGCTTTTCACGAGTGGGTTGTCACAGCAGTAACAGCAGCAAGAACAACGACAACAACAAATATGGAACGTTAGTGAGGAGAAGCAGACACCAGAAAGTCAATATTTGTTTTTCTTGTAATTTACTGTCTAGTTATTACTGTAGTGGTAAATATTTTGTAGCCGTTTATTGTCATTATTACAACACGTCAGTGTCAGCAGAAGGAAAGTAACATTACTAGAATTCACTTGTTCAAGGGACATAATCCATATAAAATGCCAGGCTGTACTTTCGACGCAGTTACTCTACTTTTATGATTGGAAAGCGAAACCGACAACATATCTAAAATCTGCATTTTAATATTTTGTATTTTGTTGCTGAAAAAATGCTTTTAGGTTCGGATTTATTATGATATTTCTTTTTATTGTTGTGTAATATGAAGCTAGAAAATGTTGTATAAGTGTCATTATTTGGTGAAAGTTTTCAATTCTATTTCGCTGGGATTTAGGACACGGGACCAGGATATCACAATGGTTGACCTGGAGCATCAGACCTGGGGCATAGACGTCTGACTCGCTGGCATGGCTTATAGACCAATGAAAAAACAGCAGAAGTGAGTCACAGGATATGTGACGTTTACAAAATACTAATGACGAAACAGCATAATTGAGACATACTATATGTGACATTTTTAATATACTAATGACGAAACAGCAAAATTGAGACATGCGTTTTGGGACATGCGTAATAGACTAACGACTGAACAGCACCTCTAGAGGTGAAGAAATTATGTTCCGAACCTTGGCGAAACAGTAATGGCGGAAGTTGTGACTTGGGCCTCGCGTAATCTTGAGATTGTGGCAAAAAGAAAACACATGCTTTACACACCTATGACGTAGGCAGTGCTGAGACACGGGACTTGGGGGAGGGTGGCAAGAACGAGATGCTGGAATTTTGGAACCGGCATTTTCTCTACTCCAACGCATTCTGGGACTTGGAGACATGTTACACACACCTGTGAAATATGAGCAGTTCTAGAACGTAGAACCTCCAGTGATTTTGGAAGTCTGAGAGCAGACATTTTACACTCAGTACTCAATAAAACCGCTGTAACAAGGGACCTGGGCTGACATTACAGGAGTGCTACGATTCGGGACTAAATGTCTAAAACTCCTCGACACATTAGCAGTGATAAGACATGGCGGTACTTTTTCTCCCCTTACATTTGCTAGCATTAGAAGCGGCAGTATTCACACACACACACACACACACACACACACACACACACACACACACACACACACACACACACTTACCTTTGTCAGCATTAGGAGGGCGTGCCCTTCAAGAGCTACGTTGACGGTGTTGCTGGTGTCGATGTAAATCTCCTCCATCTCCTGTGGGGAAAAAAAACAGCATGATTCCTCTAAAAATGCAGCATGATTCCATAAAATATACAGCATGATTCCTCTAAAAATGCAGCATGGTTCCTATAAAATTGCAGCATGATTCCTTAAAAATGCAGCATGGTTCCTATAACATTGCAGCATGATTCCTATAATAAGATCTATCACATTGTGCAGTGATATACTGCCATGAATATTTCTGAATCATTTCAGCCTCATCACAGCACTGAAATGATTGCAATTAACTTCATTTTCCAACACATTCACATTCAAAGAATCGCTATGATAGTTTTCCGATGAGAGTTCTTGAGTGCCTCCTGGTGGCAAGAGGTCACCAACTGTTACATATCTCTTAGTTCAATATTTTCAGTCTTGTGCATCCTGTTATGGCCTAGAACAAGATAAAGACTTATGTCATGGCCCAGAACAAGAGGAACACTGTGTTAAGGCCCAGAACAAGATAAACACTGTGCTATGGCCCAGAACAAGATAAACACTGTCATGGCCTAGAACAAGATAAACACTGTGCTATGGCCCAGAACAAGATAAACACTGTCATGGCCTAGAACAAGATAAACACTGTGCTATGGCCCAGAACAAGATAAACACTGTCATGGCCTAGAACAAGATAAACACTGTGCTATGGCCCAGAACAAGATAAACACTGTCATGGCCTAGAACAAGATAAACACTGTCATGGCCTAGAACAAGTTAAACACTGTCATGGCCTAGAACAAGTTAAACACTGTCATGGCCTAGAACAAGTTAAACACTGTGTCATGGCCAAGAACGAGAGGAACACTGTGCTGTCATGTTCGTTAAATATATTGATAATACTTCCATTGACATTTTACACTGTTTCCTTCCATTGTTTGTATACCATACCAATAATTCACAATGGGTGAAAATAATACAATTGCGTTCATACTGGATGAAAATAATTCTACACTTAATTAAAATAAAACCATTACACTCACAATGGATGAAAATACAACAATCACATTGGAAAAGACATAATATCATAACATTCACACTGAATATAATGCCACAGTATTCATACTGGATAAATGTAATAGTGTAACATTCCTTCTAAATGAAATAAGATACCATTCTTACAGAATGAAATACAGTTTAATAACAACATGTATTTAATTACCAAGATCATAAATTCAATTTCAGGACAATAGCTATGAAAACATGCACTAGCCTATCCTAAAATATTTGGATTATTCAAGATATAGTTAACCTTAATTCACTAGTCAATTGAGAACATGACTTTCTTATACCAAATATGTTTACATCACTCACCACATTGAACTCTGTATTTACCTAAATAAGCATGCTTACGTAATTCACGGCTTAACTATTACTTTCTACACCGAATTTTGTATTTATGTAATGCAACATGTTTGATCTAAGTCATCTACTTCTTATCGTTCTACCCACCCAACTCTGCATTTACCTAATGCAGCAAATTGGCATTAATTTACCGGCCTTTTCCCACTCTTCCCACCCAACTCTCCATTTACCTAATGCAGCAAATTGGCATTAATTTACCGTCCTTTTCCCACTCTTCCCACCCAACTCTGCATTTACCTAATGCAGCAAATCGAATTATTTTACTGTCCGGAAACACTTACCTAATGCAGCAAATTGAGTTATTTTACTGTCCGGAAACACCGAGTTACAGTTTGTTTTAGCTTACGTAACATTGTTAGTGCCGTTCATCGGCTTTTTCCCCCACCTGGTTTTGTTAACAGACAAAACGAACTGACCTACGTAATATTGTGTGCGCAGTTCATTGGCCGTTTCCACCTCTTTTTATTAAAAGACAAAATCAACTGACCTACTTTTTCCTTTAAAACGTCAGACCAAAAGTTCTGAAAACTCCATATCTATCTTCGTTTAGTAGAGATGCCGTGTTGAAGCTTGGGGACAAAATAATCAATTACATAACGATTTTAACAAGTAAGAAAACAAAATGCACTTCGCTACACGACAAATGTGTTCCTATTCAAACCGCTTGTCTGCATCAGGTGTCTTCGAAAAAATGTAATCATCAGACAATCCTAAGCCAGCAATTATTTTTTTTACAAGAAGTTTATCAATTTGCTGGCCGTGAACAATCGAAAGTACATTAGAACTGCCTACCCAAGCATTTTGTTTTTTTCAGAATTCTTGAAATTCTTGAAGCCATTTGTTTTCCCTCCACTCAAGCTACCCATCCACACATTACTGTCTGGTTAGTAATCCATTCCATATACCGACAGTCTTCAAATCGTGCCCTTGTTTGCCTGTGTGTGTGGATTTACCACTATGTGACTGTCCATGGATATTCTACAAATTTTGTGGAATACAAAGAATATGTTATAGTATTTTTTTGTATCATCAGGTAAGAACCATAATACAGCATGCCAGAAACGTGGATTTGTTTTATGTCTAAATGTCCCGAAAATCTTAAATATTAGTAAGTCATTTTTTTGTTTAAAGCTGGAGTAAATATCCACATCTGCTTCTGCAGTCTGTCCTTGCGATTGATTAACCATCATTGCAAAGCAGGTGTTCATGGAGAACTGCGGTCATTTAATCTCAAAGGGAAGGAATTTGGATTAGGGGGACGGACACCACTTTTCTTTTACTGCACCCTGTCAAGTCAATAAGATTCCTATGCAGCTGCTTCACCTGCAACCTTGTTCCATTTTAAAACTTTAAGTAATATTTTATGGGCAAGAAGTCATGCAAACATTAGGTTGTTAAGAAAGTAAATTTGATAATGTACATCTTCATCCTGGTTCACAACGGTGTTAAGAGCTAACCACATAGTATAGTGTAACCCACCAAAATACAATAGTCACTACCGCCTAATGCATTAAATGCAAAGTGAGAAAAGCTCATCTCAGTGAATTCACTGTGCTTAGAGGTCAGAGCTCTATACAGCTATTTATAGCCTGTCATGCCACGCCTCATGCGTTTTTACTATTTCTGCAGTTTTAGGATTACTGGCAAACTCGCTTATGGGATAGCTTGATACTATCTTGATACTAGCACACTGACGCATAACAAGAGCAAGAGTCCGATCAAAGTCAGTCTAGTAGTGTTTGAGCTAATCCCAGCCAAACAGACTGACTGACTGACTGACAGAACAGAAGTAAGTATTTTATTATATGTACAGATTATTAACAGTTAACACACAATAAACTTTAATCGAAGTTAATTGTAATTATATTTATTTCCACCCAGCACATTTGAAAACTTCAGGTATGTAAACATTCCTTAAATACCAAGTTCTCCCCACCCCCACACACTAATCTTGTATGAAATCATGTAATTAGGACTAAAGCATTTTATCGCTTTTATATTTGATCGAATTTTAAATATCACCAAACGAAAGCCGAAGGAAACTAGGGACGCCAAGTGTAAAGGACGATATTTTCTAATTGTAGTACCGGCACTTAATCAATATTTCGATCAGGTAGCCATTTTATCCTTTGTTATTATTATCTACTTCGTCTCTGTCTATTTATAGTGTCTCCAACAGTCTCACATCACGTGCTAAAGTTCAGTGCCCTGGAAGGCGGAGTTAATGGTACTGTTGAACTGAATTCACTCTCCTTCGAAATACGATTTATCTGCCCTTCGTATTACGAGTTTCGAGAACTATAAAAAAAAATAACTGTGGATTCGTTGCCCTATGCAAATTTAAACATTGTAACATTATTTCCTTTTAAATCATTCCTGTGGATGAACTTTGACCCACCCACTCATCATGCATTCAAAGTGCATTACTATAGTACGTTCGAAAGCCCTTGCTCCGGTAGCCAAACGTCACTTCCTATTCCAAACAGAAGTTAATATGTTCTTCTTACCTCCAGGATCTCGGGTAAGGAGTGCTGGAACTCCTCCATGCCTTGATTGGTCGCGCGCAGGCACAAGACATACTCATTGTGGCAGTTGTGGACTTGAACCTTGGCAACCTCTCGGCTTGCTTCGTCGTCCCGATTCTTGACCAGTTCCTGGAAAGCTTCCTTATACTTTTTCTCCACCTGCGCATGACAGAATCTTGGTTCAATGTGTTCATGGATAACTGAGTCTGTTTAGTTGACATTAGATAGACGGTCAGATTATTAGACTGATTGCCATGTAGACAAATATAGACATACGTAAAAAGAGAGGTGACTGGCTGTGGTTTTCGCCGTACACATGTGTGTGTGTGTGTGTGTGTGCGTGTGTGTGTGTGTGTGTGCGTGCGTGCGTGTGTGTGTGTGTGCGTGCGTGCGTGCGTGTGTGTGTGTGTGTGTGTGTGTGTGTGTGTGTGTGTGTGTGTGTGTGTGTGTGTTAGGTTGGTTGATCGTTGTTAAATTTATTTGTCATTGGTAGCTTGGTTGATTATAATAGTGCTGGTTGTGTGTGAGGTGAATAATGTGAGAAAGATTTCTTGTTTGCTTGTCTCTCTGCCTGTCAGATTACTTATCTATATGGTTATCTGTTTATCTCTCTATTTTTCTATTTAAATTTTATTTCTGTTTATATCTGTCTCTTGAGTACCTGCTTCCTATATTTATATCTGCGCTGGTTTGTTTTCATGTCTTTCTTTTTTTTTTTTTTTTGTCTGTTCGACTGTACAGCTTTCTATTCGTTTGCTTTTTACTGACTGATTGGTTGACTGATTACATGAGTGGCTTGACTGGTTTAATTATTAATTTTTCATAACTTAAACCGGTTTGCATTTAATTATTATTTTTCATAACTGAAACCGGTTTGCATTTGTAAATTATATCAGCATCGCAAACAGAGCTTTGTAATCCACGCAGAAAACAGAAAAATATCCAACATCCCCCCACCCCAACCCCGAACTTTCTAAACTGGTCTTACATTTTTCGTGTACAGACTATAAATAACTTGTTTATTTCATCTCTTCAAAGCCACAGACGCATGTACGTGTTCAGCGATCGACATCAAAGTGTCCATGAAAAATAAATAAACTCACCTCCCACGTCATAATGACGTATACAAATAAATCATGTCAATCCTCCTGTTGAAAGTAGGATTTGCAATAAATATCTAAATATCCTACCCACCGCGCATTTGTTTTGTTGGAACCGTCAGAAATGTGTAAGACAATAATAAAATTTAAAAAAAGTAGTATTACCAACCAACCGAAAATGCCCCCCCCCCCCCCCCCCCACACACACACACACTTTACATTCACTACAGACTGAAACTAGCGAAAGGCATTAGTGGGAAATTGTTTTATGCAAATGGAACTCATGCAGTCGTTATTAGATAAAACGTTAGCATTTGTGTGACGTCTGTTTCGTCTGTCGAAACTGATCCCAAAATGGTTCAAATCATGTGTTGCTTTTTTTCCCCCTCCCTGTCCAATGTCATTTCGATGAGTTATCGAAACCCCACATTATCGATTGTTCGTTTCTTTGTTTTGAGTTTGTTTGTTGATTACGGAATTTTAAAATATTTTTTTTACCGCCAGGAACCTTGCCTTGCCTTTAGCTGTGCGGAATATTTAAAAATAGAAACAGATGCGCACGACTCTTCGTGTGAATTGCACTAGTTGGACATGCGCAGAAGATTGCAGACAACATAAACAAGGCGTGAACATAGCGTCATTCATTTTTTATGTTAAATTAAATCTGGCATATAAAATTATATATAACGGTAAACAATGTTATTTTATTTTCGCAGTTTTCTTGGCATTTGGGGAATATCATTTCAATTTAACCACCGCACGATCAGAAATATTTAAATTTCGTTTCGTGTAAACGCGTACGTTCCTAGAACTGGGAAAATTTTAAAAAAAAGGGGAAATGACCGCAGCAAGCGAGCATCGTAGTGATGGGTTAAGTACCCTGACGATTACGCGGCCATAAAGATACCTCTTGCAGTGTCGTCTCAGACTGTTCCAGATATCGCTCCATCAACTCCCTGAATGCGATCAGCTGTTTGGTCTGACTGTTCTTGTGAGCGGCCACCTCCTGCAAGGGTTTGTAGACGTTGTTTATTAGCAGGTTGGCAGCGTCTAAGTGTGCCTGCAAGAACAGCAGAAGGACCGTTACTCGCAACAGCATTGATTTCATGATCTCCAATGACAACAGCGGGGCGAAAATTATGTGACTCGTACCTAAGACGATAACCCACGACCACTTAAAGCACCCATCTCTTTCTTAGCTAGGGGGGGGGGGGGCAACGTGAGATCTAAGATAAAGCAAATGATATTGTGAATTGTAGTTAAGGCATCCCCGTGACCAACTACGACCAACTACGTCACTACGACCATCTCTATTAGCTGAGGGCGTCGTTAAGTACTTTAATAAAATTTGTGCTACTGAGTCCTTTTAACACGTGGAGCACTTTGGAGTTTGGTTTATTGACTACTAGTAAAGGTGACATCCCCGATACTCTGGATGACGTCAGGGGCCGCAGGTGTCCGAAATGCATGTACTAGTGTTCTTCTTTCTTAGTCGTGTGTGTGTGTGTAGTGTGTGTTTGTGTAGGGTGTGTGTAGTGTGTGCGTGCGTAGTGTGTTTAGTGTGTGTATGTAGTGTGTGTATAGTGTGTACGTGCATAGTAAGCGTGTAGTGTGCGCGCGTAATGTGTGTGTAGCGTGCGCGCGTATTATGTGCGTAGTGTGTGTGTAGTATTTGTGCATAGTGTGCGCGTAGTGTGTGCGTAGTGTGTGTGTAGTGTGTGTTTGTGGATAGCACACGACCTTTCTTATATCACAATAAATTTAGTTGTCCTTGAGTGCCTACGGTGTCACTATAATACTATTTATTACTTTCAATAACAACAATCAATTTTTTTTTATTACTTTAAATAGTGCACGACACTTCTAGAGTGTCCCAACGACAGTGTAGCAAAATGTGTTGTCGACAATTATTAATTTTGCAATCGTTATTACCTTAAATGAAGCAGCATTTTTGTGCAGGGCAGCGTAGCAATATTTCAGAGGGAATGGGGGAAACAGAGAAGGCAGTGAGTTCTTTATTAATTACTTTTGAAACCCAGATATATGAATGATATCATAGCAATAATATATATCAACAATCATAAAATGTTAATACAATATTACCAAGAACGTTGCATTTATTATAAGCAATGACGATATATAACGCCGACATCACTTGGGTATAAATACTTTATTCACATTTAACCATTGTAATGCACACACACACACACACACACACACACACACACACACACACACACACACACACACACACACACACACCACACATACATACACACACGCACGTCAACATTATCTAGATATATTTTTTTTGTTCGAATTTAGACTACAACCATTGTAATTATACACAAACACACACACTGATTCACTTTAAAGTTCCTCCCACAAGTGGGCACAATAACTTAGCAGTGGGTCTTGTGAGATGAGGAAGAGGGAGCCTTGCACAGATTGCTAATGGATCGCCATTAATATGTCTGTTTACTGTAATCTTTGGCGTTGCGTGCTCGCGTTTGTTTCCGCACGCGTGCGTGTTTATAGCGGTGAAAGAGATATTTACTTCATTTCGAGTGTGACCCGATTGTAGTGCGCCTAAAGTGACTGCATGTTTATGCACGTGCGCAATCGTGTTAGTGCGCCTGCGCAGAGGTGGATTAAGTTGAATTCTCTTTCACGAAGAGTGACATATGTCAGTATGCTGCTAATGGCGAGAGGAAGGAAGGCCACAATTTGCAACGGAAGTCACAGAGCGAACGTAACACACACTCAATGAGAGAGAGAGAGAGAGAGAGAGAGAGAGAGAGAGAGAGAGAGAGAGAGAGAGAGAGAGAGAGAGAGATTTACGCACATTAACACTAGGAAACAAACATTCTCACTCGTAAATATTGTGACGCTAACGCCACCAGGTTAATGGTTGTGATTATTATTACTATTTAATCGTCCATAACTAATTACAAGTGACGAAAATCTTAATTTATGTTATTAATAATTCTCCAGAAGACACCACTCGTTCCTCTCACTTGGCCGATATGCGGGCGCTGTAAACATTTTCTCTCTTCCACAACATCAAAGACAAACATTTATGGTCACACAGTATTTTCGTAGGTGGAAAACTTGTTACTAAAGGAAAAGATATAACGGTCTTTTAATATATATTTAGCGACCACCCACTTTCTTCTACAACATAAGGTTATCAATATTTGTAAGAAGGTCAATAAATTTAATGATAAATTTATTAAATCAACAATCAAATATAACTAATTCAATGAAAAAGATTACTTGACATCAATATTTCCACAAAACCACGTTTGAATAATTTTAATACCTATGCAGTCTTAATTCCTGAAATACAATTCAACAGATTAGTGTCAATACAAATCACATGATAGTTCTTATCAGGACACAGAAATGGAGTTATTAGTGATAATCTATAATAGATTCTACGTAACTTTGTATAGGTGAAGTCGCAATAGTCTTTTCGTGCTCTTTTAGTAACATAGTCACAAGTTTATTGTTCACGTGATCACTGTCAATTCCATGTGTTTTCATCTCATGTTAAAGAACACTGATTCGATGCTATTCTCTGGCAATCTGGCGCTCCATCAATTTAGCTCCCTCAAGCAGAAAAACAAGTGTAGCTATTTCCATCATACATCATGCAGTGTATTCCTTACACTTACACACCCCTTGCAGTAAATACTCCTCGCCTCTACCATGGTCCTAGCAGTTTATAATCAGTAAACCAGATTACAGTAAAAGAAGAAATGGCCACTTATTCTCTTGTAAAATATAATCAGGGAA
Source organism: Sinotaia quadrata (assembly GCA_028829895.1). Taxonomy (NCBI): domain Eukaryota; kingdom Metazoa; phylum Mollusca; class Gastropoda; order Architaenioglossa; family Viviparidae; genus Sinotaia; species Sinotaia quadrata. Next base: position 12,217,992 of record CM054184.1, read on the forward strand.
TAGCACTAATTTTCCAGTTTATTCATCTTTAACTCCATTTTCTCCTACATTCAAGTCTCAACTTACAGTTTTCTGCAACAGTATTTATTAGCCCGATACACGCACACAGCATAATAAATACTGCATTTCAATTTTATGGCGCATTCACTAGAAATGGTATCAGGTGTTTAGCAAAGTAAAATCGAGGATCTAAGTTCAAAAATTTGTAGAAATAATAAACTACTCACATAATACATCTCTATGTAAAACACAAATATAACATATCAATAGCAAAATGCATGAAATATTTCTAAGTCCATTCTCTCTCAATCAGTCAGTTAACTCCCATTAAGTTAATGGCCACCTTTCATGACCAGACTTCTTGCCACTTCAAATTCAATTGATCAGATAATAGAATTCTCTACAGCAGGTTTGATCCAAGCCCATTGGCTGGTCTCGTTCTCGTAAATCTTAACCATTGGATAATAAAAACTACTCATCTAGTTGGAACTGGTTTGGATTGCATCAGCAATTTCTAGCATATTCTCAACTCGAGTTATTTTATTCCAAATCTGACACTTATAAAATTACCGTCATAGGGAGAGCCCAAGGTCAGGTCACTTCGACAATTTAACAATTTATATAACAATTAAGTCTAGAAATAGGGATAAAGCAAATTTACTCCGCTACACAAATAAATAAAGGTAAAATCACAAGAAATATGGCTTTATTTTTTCACTAAAATTTGCTTCAATAAGTACATAGATCAGGTGTTGTTCGTTAAATAGGACCTATACAACACACATACACACACACACACACAACACACACACACATAAGTGTGTGAATGTGAAAGGTGGGTGAGTGGATTTGGAGAAAATATACCAAGTTATGTCGAGGGGTGAAGGGATGAGGCGCAAAAATCTATTTTGTTAATTTTCTTTGTTTTATCTTTAACTAATCAAGAAACCAAATAAAATGTTGTTTTATATAGTCTGACGAAGAAATGATATTCAACGGGACTAGTATTCATCATACTAATAATTATAATTATCAAACAAAATCTTTTCAGATATTTATTTAAAGATTTTGTCGACAAGTGCAACATATATCACACCAATAAACAGCATCTTTGCAAACCATGGGTAAAAAACTATTTTCTTTTCCCTCTTCCTTGTGTGGATTTTTTTTCCCGCTGTTTCACAACTTCTTTTCAAGTCCTGAGTTTGGGAAAATATTTCCGTAGCCTGCATTCTAAATTTTACCTTTATAGATTTTCTAGAACCAGAGTAACGAGGCACTCAGAGAATTCTGAATAAGTTTTTAAACTGTCTAGCAAATGGAATGAGTCGCGTGAAATATTGATTACTAATTCCTAGTTTGTATGCAACAGATGTCAAGTAGCCTCCCTTTGTATTTAAAAGCCAGAGGGCAACGACGACTTATGGCAATGGATTACTTCCCTTGATTTCAAAAAAAGCCAGCAAGAGACAATTAGCAACATAGAGACACAAATCATTTCCCTTGATTTTAAAATGCATACACACACACGCGTATCTCTTTCTAATTCTCCACACCACCCCAAAACACTCAAACACACACACACACCACACACACACACCACCCCAAAACACTCAAACACACACACACACACACACACACACACACACACACACACACACACACACACACACGCACATTTGGCACATTTCATTAATATGTTTTTTTAAAATGTGATCACCTATCAAACACATTCTTCTAAAACCGTAAACATAACGAAAGATAGATAAATAGATAGATAGACAAATAAACAGACAGATGGATGGAATGATGGATGAGTGGATAGATAGATAGATAGACAGATAGATGGATAAATGGAGGGATGGATGGGTGGATAGATAGATAGATAGATAGATAGATAGATAGATAGATAGATAGATAGATAGATAGATAGATAGATAGATAGATGGATGGATGGATGGGTAAATAGATAGATAGATAGATAGATAGATAGATAGATAGATAGATAGATAGATAGATAGATAGATAGATAGATAGATAGATAGATAGATAGATAGATAGATAGATAGATAGATAGATAGATAGATTAGCATTTCTAAGTTTAAAAAAATAATTCAAAATAAGACGATAGTAGTTTATTGTGCTGCATAAATACTTGCCTAACTTGCCTAACTCAAAATAAATGTCCGACATTTTTTCGCCCTATGGGATGATGTTTTTCGACAATTTATTTATTGACTTAAGAGCAGACTGTAATATTGACCTGTCAGCTCAGATGATCATATGGGTACTCATTTCTCGACCGATGAACGGTAGGTCATTTGTGTGATGCTTGTGTAAGATACTGGACAGGAATGGGTGACAGATTCTGGCATATATTATAATATATATAATTACATATATTTACATATAATTACTTGACCCAATAAAACTATCATCGTCTGCCAAATGAACATACGAGCAGTCGGTTTACTTGTATGGGAAGCCCAAAATATCTCAATCTAAAATATATTTACTCCGCAAATCATCCACCAAATGTGTTTTAGATCCAATTTACCAAACATTCAGTCCTTTGAAACATGAGTTTATCAAATGACCGATTTACCAAAAGTCCTAGTGTGAAAAGTCCACGAAAGACATGTCTGGCAAATGCATGCAAAGTAAGCTAACCGATGACGTCAGTGTTCTAACTGTACTAAACCACTAAAATATTAGAAGAGCACCTCCACCATCCACCACTTCTCTGGCTCCCCTCCATAACATGTTGTTCTGTTGCCAGAGCTCTTTTGACATTGAACAATCTTCACCAGGCTTTACCACACAATGTCTCATCCAGTCCACTGACCAGACCTGCTTTGATATGAATAAGGGGAAACTACTGCAGGAAATTAAATACATTCTTTTTGAGTGAAAAATTCGTTATCTGAGGAGGTTTTTGGTGCCTAAAATCCCAGTACAGGCTTCTGAACACAAGTCTGATAGTTTCTGTCATTAAGATGAATCCATTGACATATGATATGTTGGGCTTAAATTGCAAATTGTTGTTTTATAGTGGACAAAAACAGACGCAAATTTTCAAAATTATATGTATATATTTAATTATTTTTTTGATGATTTTATGCTTATTTCCTTCTTCTGGTGTCTCACATCAGTTAGCGTCAAATAAAATATTATCTTCTTTTTTTAAGGCCTGAAATTCAAACTACTTTACGCTGTTTAATTAGTTCAAGATTTCTAAATGAATAAATGTATGAGAAACCAATAATAGTTTCGACCACAATTTTGCGGACAACATAAAAACAAATTACTTCTTCATCTGCCTCAGTCTATGATGCCTGGCTTCTCTCCCTTTCTTGTCGCTGTGTATGGACTTTGTGGAAGGCTTAATACTCGAGCCTGTAATACTCGGATGCGAATGAAGAGTTGAAATTGTTTAAAGGTTAATAGCATCAGTGTTAATAATTTAGCAGTACTCTGTGAACTTTTTTCAAGTTTTGAAATGAAAACCATGTAGGTGGAAAGGTTTTCTCGTTGCTGATGTTACTGAGGTTTTATTTGACTACAACAGCCACTAGAACGAATCGTTTAAGTGATAAGCAACAAATACGAAAAACAAGATAATAGGCGTCACCTATTATTACGTATTAACAAATACGAAAAACAAGATAATAGGCGTCACCTACAGTACGATGTTTGGTAGATGACTTTATAGAACGTTTTTCACACCTGTTTTACAGTTATCGACGTGGTGAAAACAATGACAAAGTAATTCGATGTCCACGAACGATGATAAGCTTTATCGTGACACATACAAACACAATCACACAAACTCGCACACATACAAACACAATCACACAAACTCGCACACATACAAACACAATCACACAAACTCGCACACATACAAACACAATCACACAAACTCGCACACATACAAACACAATCACACAAACTCGCACACATATAAATACAATCACACAAACTCGCACTAATACAAGCACAATCACACAAACTCGCACACATACAAACACAATCACACAAACTCGCATACATACAAACACAATCACACAAACTCGCACACATACAAACACAATCACACAAACTCGCAAACATACAAACACAATCACACAAACTCGCACACATACGCACACTCAACCAACACCGACAATCATGGAGCCCTATATGTGGAAACAGAAACGATTTGGATGTACACACACACGAACACTAACACAAAGATAGAGGGTCACATTTGTAAACGCATACACGCACAACTACAACATGCAAATGCGTGATGCACACGTACACGCATGCGTGCACACACAACACACGCACCCCATTAACACCGGCCCATATATCTGGCATTATTTTTATTTTCCCAAGCCAAATTCACTCTGTAAATACTTTAGCGAATCTACGAATTCAATGAAAGATGGAAGCGGGCTTGAAACCACAAATCAGCATACCAGCCAACAACCAGCAGGTAAACAACAACCAACTTTCATCCAAGAAGCAGACAACAACCAACCAGCCAATAATAAACAGCAACAAACAACAAGCAAATAACTAACAGCAAAAGACAATCAACCAACAACCAACCCAGCATGCGCACAAACAACACCAGCAACCCTCCAGCCAACAACCAATCAGCAACAGTCAACTCATGCAACAAATAACCAATAAGCAAACAACAAACAAACAGCAACAATCGAACAAAAACCAAACCAACAAGCATATACCAACAAAATGTGCGTTGTATGCTCTCCATGGAAATTCTGAGTTGGAGATAACCATGAGGGATATGTGGTAGTGACGATAGCTATGGGGTGGTGGTGGTGGTGGTGATGGTGGTAGTTTTACGTTATAAGCAGGTTAAAGTCTTGCAAAAGTTCACGTCTATGTGGAGTCATTAATCGCTTTCTGCAAGTCGTATGTTGTCTAGTGCCCAGGATGAGAAAGTGCAAGAAGTCAAGGTTCGTGGATTCCAAAATCTTAGCGTTCAGAAAGTTAAATGGGTTTTATGGGAAAGTGGAATTTGTTCTGGGCTTTTTTCTCTTTTTGGATATATCTGTCTATTAGCCTTTCTTCGCTAAATATTTCCCATGGTTAGAAATTTAACTGCCGTTGCACTTTATGTCCGGTTTTAAATTGCTGAGGTAGGTTGACATTCGATGGAGTTTCTTGTTAGTGTAAATTAGGAGGATTTTGGAGATACTGGAATGTGTGCAATTTTGGACTAGTGGTTCTATCTACTCGTACATTTTTGTACAGCAAGAAACATATAGGCGGACCTGCTAATTTAATAGTTGGTAGTTACTGCTAAGCTTCGTACGACATTAAAATATTAAAAACATAAAATAACTTAATACATTATCCTCCTTGCTCGCATTTACATTGTCCGCACACATGCATACTACACCACAGTTCACACACATACACACACACACACACACACACACACACACACAAACACACACACACAAACACACACACACACATACACACACACACACACACACAAACACACACACACACACACAAAGATATATTATTTAAATATATATATATATAAGAACGTCGATTGTCCGAACATCAATTGTCCGAAACATCTCCACCTCGTGACTTTGATGCGTCATTGTCTCTTATACCGTTGTTATTTTAAAATTTAAACTTTTCCAATATTCACTATGATCTTATTTGTCTGCAATTACATTCTGTTTAAATATAAAAGAAGAAGAATTTATAATTGAAATCATCTAAAAAGAATTGGGTTACGTTCAAAATAAATATAGCATGCAATGTTTCTTCAAAACGTTTTTGGTTATTATTTACAAAACACTTCTTAAATCAATTATTTTCTTTTATAATGCTTCGTATTTGAAAATAGGAGTAATAACGTTGCATTCAATAACTGAATGTAGGTCAAATTTACAGTTTCGTACGAACAGGATATTCTCATGTGAGCGAGCCTCCCTGGTCTCAGGAGAGAGAGAGAGAGAGAGAGAGAGAGAGAGAGAGAGAGAGAGAGAGAGAGAGAGAGAGAGAGAGAGAGAGAGAGAGAGAACACTTTCAAACAATAAACTAATAATGAAACGAATATCAGATATTCTACTCTGCGTCTAGTTTATTGCTTTATAACTCCATTCTCTCTTACATTCAAGTCTCAAATTACAGTTTCCTGCAACAGTGGTTATATGCCTGATACACGCATATGGCATAATAAATACAGCTTTAGATTTATTAACTTTTTTACTAGGAACAATGTCAAGTGTTGAGCATACTATACGTTAACATTATAGTTCAAACATTTGTAGGAATAATAGTCTACTCACATAATACATCACTACGTAAAACACAAGTATAATATATCAGTAGCAAAATTGCATAAAATAAATCTTAGTCTATTTCCCAACCATTCAATTAATTCACCATTAAGCTAATGGCCACCTTTCAAGACCGGACTTCTTTGCCACATCAAATTCAAGTGATCAGACAATAGAACTCTCTAAAGCAGATAAATGTTTTAATCTCAGCTCATTGGCTGATCTCATTCTCGTAAATCATAATCATTGGATAAATAAACTTACTCACCCAGCTAGAATTAGTTTGCATTACTTCAATTCAGACACTTGCAAAAATAACATCATAAGGAGTGCCCAAAGTCAGGTCACTTTGACAATTTAACAATTTATACAACAATTAAGTCCAGAAATCGGGATAGGCAAATTTACTCCACCACAGAACCAATCAATAGCAGATAATGAGCCATTCAGGTATTTATTATGTTATCCAATAATGAACCAATCTATAGCAAATAATGAGCTACCCAGATAAATTATCGTATCCAACAATGAACCAATCCATAGCCAAGTAATGAACCACACAAAGCTCCTGTACAGTATATAATGTAACCATTAAAGGACCACGCTGTTTCGTGTACAGAAGATAATGTAACATTTACTAAATTACACTTTAATTCAAGAACATTAGAAATTGTGGTTCTTGTACTGAAACACGACAATTCCTCTATAGTGTATATACGGCAGCCGATAATGAAACACCCCAAATTCGCATTCAGCAGATATAAATTAGTCTGCATTAAGTCCAATTTGTAGAGTTAACCTTGGCATGCTGCTATGTAAATTCGGGCTTCTACCAGCCAAACGCAAATGACATACTGATCAATGAGGGTTACCTCGAGTGGCTAATTACTGACTATGATAATATCTCTCAATGGTTAATTACTTTATAATATATATATATGCGTATGTTTGCGTGTGTGAGAGAAAAAAGGCGGCATATACGTGTGTGCGTGAGTGAGAGAAGTAGAGGTGTGTGCGTGTGTGGAGGGAGGGTCAAAGTCATTGACTGCAAAGGATCCATACCAGAAATAGAAGAGAGATAGAAACGGAGATAGAGAGACAAAAAGAGTCTGAATAGTTCCAAAGATAAACACATTTTTGTTGAGGTCAGACCCCTTTCGTTCGCGGCCCAGTTTCAAGGTCATGACCCAGCGATCAAGGCACGTATCAAACCCATCGATCTTAACAAGTGTCGATAAAAAAAATTAATAAAAACTCTTGACCTTGATAGCTTGTATACTTTTAAATGAGTCACGCTGTATTCTCCTGCACCACCACCACCACCACCCTACCAACTTCCTTTCCACAACTTCCTTCCTTTCAGATCTCATCTCTCCGTTTCTCGTTTCTCCGAGAGTTCAGAGGAAACTTATTCCATTTAAGAAAACTGAAAGAACAGCTAGATGCTTTTTTTTCTGGATTTATTTACTTCAGTCTTTCTCTTCTTTATCTCTCATCTCATCTCGTGTTTAAGCGCACTCTTTGAAAGAGAAATTGTTTAAGAAGTCCTCTTATGACAAGAGCCCGCTTAAGAGGAATTACAACAGAAGTCTGTTTTGCTGCGAGACGCGTAGTTAGCCTGTACTTGTGCACGCATTAAGTGCACTCCGTAAAATAATATCGAAAAACCACCTCCTTCTTTGCTTCCCCCCCCCCCCACACACACACAGACTCAATCAGTCCACCCCCGCACATACACCCCACCTCCTCCCGTTATTACCTTATGTTCGTCTCTTGACATTTCATAATCAATGCTACTTAATTTTTCCACGACGTCTCGCCATCTTCCTAATGCTCTCTAACATATTTAATCTTCCCTTAAAGAAAGAAGATTGCGTTGCTTTAAATTTGTCTCTAGGTTCTGATTATGGACATTCTCTGTTTGTTTCTCATTTTTTTCACTTTCATATAGATATTAATTAAAAAGTTTCTTGCCTAGATTTATGAACGCATGCAGCCCATGGAATCAGAAATTGTTTCAAGGTAATATATTGCAGCGAAATTTCATTGTTTTAGTTAGGACGCCATTAGTAAACAATGTCAGCACCACTGACGTCATTTAAAATGTAAGATATGTCAAATTTCATGTTTTAGTTAGAAGGCCATTAGTAAACAATGTCAGCACCACTGACGTCATTTAAAATTTAAGATATGTCAAATTTCAGACTGTTAAGTGAAACTGTCATGCCACGCCACGATAGTTCTGGATGATTATGATGATGGTGGTGGTGATGATGATGATGATGATTCAGCCTCTTTCCACGACTTCTGTTTGACTGTCGGTTGTGATCCAGGGTCTTGGAATCTAAACAAGATTCTGGAAGATCTAAGGTTTTACGAAGGAGCCGCTTTTCCCTCCCAATTATTATTTAACATCAATATTTCCAAGAAACCGAGTTGCTATTCTGCTTGAAGGAGCTAAATGCAGTGAAGGTGTCCAAGTTAACCTTGAGAGAATAACAGTGAATCAGTGTCCTACAAAGGTGCAAGAGAAAATTGTGGAACTGATCTAATAACCGCGGACAATAAACTTGTGTCTTTGTTACAAAGAGCGCACAAAAGACTATTGACAGTGATTAAATCAGGTTACATAGAAACTATTATTACTGATCTCTAACAACTCTATTTCTATTCTCTTAAACAATATAGTAAACTAATGTGCCCCAACATTTTCTCTTTAAAGACACAAAGGGATAATCTTCTTAAATATAATATAGTAAACTAATGTGCCCCAACATTTTCTCTTTAAAGACACAAAGGGATAATCTTCTTAAATATAATATAGTAAACTAATGTGCCCCAAACTTTTTCCTTTAAAATCACAAAGGGTTAATCTTTTCAACTATAATATGGTAAACTAATGTGGTCCAGCCTTTTATCTAAGACATAAAGGGTTAATATTCTCAACTATAATATAGAAAACTAATGTGCCCCAGCCTTTTCTCTATAAAGACATAAAGGGTTCATCTTCTCAACTATAATATAGTAAGCTAATGTGGTCCAGCCTTTTATCTATAAAGACTTAAAGGGTTAATCTTCTCAACTATAAAATGGCAAACTAATGTGGTCCAGCCTTTTTCCTATAAGACATAAAGGGTTAATCTTCTCAACTATATGGTAAATTAATGTGGTCCAGCCATTTATCTATAAAGGCATAAAGGGTTAATCTTCTCAACTATAATATAGTAAACTAATGTGCCCCAGCCTTTTAACTATAAAGACATAAAGGGTTAATCTTCTCAAATATAATATAGTAAACTAATGTGTCCCAGCGTTTATTTCTAAAACGACACAAATGATTAATAATCTTCTAAATAATTCTAAAGTGAACTAAGTTTTGGTGTTTCAGGAATGTAATCTTAGGATTTTCACTTTAATGACACAAAGATTAATAATCTTAATAATTCTAAAGTGAACTAAGTGTTGATATATCAGGTATGTGATCTTAGGATTTTCACTTAGTGACACAGTTAATCTTTCTAAATTATAGTAGTATAAACCAAAGTGATTTAACGAATGTGACTCAAGAGTTTTTCTCGCTAATAACACAAAGGGTTTAAATTTTCTAAATTAATATGCGCTTCATTCAGTGTTACTTTGTGTGTATGTCTGAAACAAAGGGTTAATCTTTCTAAATTTTGCTTTAAAAAATAAAGAATTGTCTATCTATCTAATGACACAGAGGGTTAATCTTTCTAAATTGTGCTAAAATATAACATGGGTATCCCTCGAATGGGATAAATGGTTAATCTTTCTAACTTATGCTAATGTTTGACATGCTTAAGACATGGCTATCTCACTAATGCTACAGAGGCTTAATCTTTCTAAACTACGCTAAAACATGACAGGGCTATCTCCCTAATAACACAGAGTGTTAATCTTTCTAAGTTATGCTAAAATATGACAGGGCTCTCTCTCCAATAACACGAAGGGTTAATTTTTTCTACACTATCTTAAAATGAGCCATGGTGATGGAATGAATATTGCTATACATTTCTTTCAACAATGATGCAAAGTAACGATGGCTCTGAATTATACTGAGACGGGGGTATAATGCCAGAGTGACAGTGTCTGTTGGGCTGCAATGATACACAGATTTTAAATGAGTGAGGTCGTCATCGTCGCTGAACAGTGCCATTGTCACAAACGCCAGCACAGCTCTGGATTCTACAAAACTGCAACAAGTAAATTAAGTCTTGGAAACAAAGAGATGGCATCTTTTAACTGAGCAAAATGACTGAAAGAAGAATAGCTGCGACCCTCTTCGCTTACATATCGCCATGGAAACTGTGACAGGCTAGCTGCATCAAGTTCTCTGGTTGCAGTGCGTTGGCAGCTATTGCTTATTCATGCAAAAAAAAAGTGCCAGTAAAGGCCCATACAAAACAAAAGTAAAGAAATAGTTATTCCCGGGTTTTTTTCGTTTAGTTTAACACGGAAAGTTACAGATCAAATAAAGAGGAACGCACCTCGTGCATCTATATTTTGTGACCGAAATATTCCAGCAATTTTAATGTTTCTACAGAACCTGGCAAAGTTTAAGTGGCTCCAAATTTAATTTAATTTAATCGTTCAGAGTAAACTAAAAATAGAATTCCTTGTTGACGCACTTAGCGTTGCATGATGACATGGAGCGGCTACATGCTTTGAGCCGGTATCCAGGTCAAGGTCTGTTTCATTGGTGTATACGTGAACAGCTTTGGACACTTATCGCAGAAGATGGCTTTGCTTTTATCATGAGTCATGCCACAATTATTAAAGGAATCGTTTGAAGTATCCCGTTGCACAGAAAGCAATGGGATTAATTAGTGCAGTGAAAATGGTTTGACAGTGATGAAGATATGTAAATGTGGGGGGTGGGGTGGGGGGGTCGCATGGAGAGGAGAAGGAAGGAATAGAAAGGAAGAAATAGAGTTGGTAAGTATATTATCAGTATAGAGCAGAGACTCCGAAGTCTTCTGTGACGTCATCAAGCTCGCTAGTAAAGTGTCATGCTGTCAGCATAAAGCTGTGACTGCGAAACCCTTTGTGACGTCATCCAGCTCGTTTGCAAAGTGTCATACTATCAGCACGAAACAGTGACTGTGAAGCCCCCCTGTGACGACATCAAACTTACATCTAAAAAAGTGCCATACTATCAGCACGAAACAGTGACTGTGAAGCCCCATGCGACGACATCAAACTTACATCTAAAAAGGTGCCATACTATCAGCACGAAACAGTGACTGTGAAGCCCCTTGTGACGACATCAAACTTACATCTAAAAAGGTGCTATACTATGAGTATAAAACAGTAACTTGTTACTCGTCAACAAACTCATTTCTGTACACTGAGAGCGAAGAAAATATCGCAGAAATCTGTTTTTTATGCATTTATTATAACAACATCCATTGATATACAACTTTAAACTTAGTTATTATGTAATCAGATTACTTTTGCAATATTAATTTAAGCTATTTGCGCTTCGACCTCGATTGCTCATCACTGAGTATTAAAACACTTTACAAAAATGGTTGGCAGTGGTGATCGCACTTGACCCTTTGCTGGTAGCGCCCGTGCAAATCCCAGTCACTCCCTTATTAACTCTTTTCCCCTTGACGCAGGCTTACACAAACAATAAATAAGTCAGCAAATAAATAAATAACAAATAAACACGTGCCAACAGTTTAATGAAACTTAAAAATATTTGACAAAACAAAACAAACAAAACAAACAAACAAACAAACGAATCAATAAATGCTCTTTGTTTTCCCTTAGTGGACTACTTTACCAATTCCACGGAATGGTACCTGTGCGTCCGATTCAGTTTGCTGCAAGAGGTGTTCCCAGGCTTTGAAGATTGTGCAAGGTGTGGTCACTGGTCTGCAACAATCATTAAAGGCATCGTTTGAAGTATGCCGTTGCACAGAAAGGAAAAGGGTTAATTAGTGCACTGAAAATAGTTTGACAGTGATGAAGCTATATAAGTGTATGTATGTGTGCGTGTGTGTGCGTGCGTGCGTGTGGATGGGGCAGTGAGAGAAGAAAGAAAGAAAGCAGTAGGGTTAATAAGTGCAGTGAAATGGCGTGATATTGGTGATAGTGTGGTGGGGAGCCGGGGTAGAGAGCAAGCACTAGGGTTAATCACTGCATTGAAAATTGACATGACAATGATGAAGTTATGGTACGTGTGGGGTGGGGGGAGAAGGAGGTGGAGAAAGCATGCAATATGGATAATTACTTTAGTATAAATAACACGACAACTATTAAATTGTGTGTATGAATGTGGCAGGAGGGTTTGGGGGGAGGAGAGAAAGTATGCAATAGACGGATAATTAATTAAATATAAATAACACGTCAACATGAAATTATGTGTATGAATGGGGCAGGAGGAGGGGGAGAAAGCATACAATACGGATAATTACTTTAATATAAATAACACGACAATGATGAAATTATGTGTATGAATGGGGCAGGAGGGATGGGGGAGAAAACGTGCAATACGATTATTTACTGCTGAATAAATAACACGACAGCGATGAGTTTATCTGTGGGGAAATTGGTGGGAAAAACAGATTAATATTTATTTTTATTGCTTTTGCTTAATGTTTATAGCTAGTAAACTAAATTTTAAAAATATATTTTGCATTGGGATTGTGTCTGAAAAGAAGATGATCTGATGTGTATGTTTACCTTTAATTTTTCTCCTACCTTACAGGTACGAACTGCAACCCTAACTTTTTTCGGAGAAGCGTGGCTTTGAAAGAAATAGGTTTTGTGTTGTTAGGAAAGTCATAATAGTATTAGCTCTAAGTAACTGGCCAGATCGAAGGCGTGTCTAGCAGACACAGGTGTAACTTCAAGGGGAGATAAAAGTGATAGAAAATTTTACCCATTACTCTTTTTTCCAATCGTCTCTTGGGGTGAGTGGTTTCGAAACTGGGTTTCTCTCTATTTGGAGAAACAAACCCTGGCTGGTTAAGGTAAAAGCGTCTTTGTATTGTGTGAATGGTTAGGTTTTGTTATGATGCTATATGCTCTGTGTTATTTTGAACATGTTAACATTTGTTTCTTTCAGAGGCCTGTGACAAACTTGTGTTTCAGGGTTTCTGATTTTGATTTTTGTCTTTGGTTTCTTTGGTTTCATCTTGTCTTTGATTTCAACTGAGATTTGGGATCTATTCCTGATGTGATGTCATGTCCTATTGAGAGTCTACCAGCGTGTGTACGTCACTCTAGTGCATCAAGATAAGTTTGATCCAAACTTATGACTGTAGTGACTTGAACCTGCTGAATCACTATGATGAAATATGTTACTTATTTTCTAAATCTTGTTAACTTTTCTTTTATTAAATTTCTTGTTATTATTATTCTTTAAACTAATTTCTATCTGTTATTGTAGTCTGAAGAGATAATCTAATGATAACATCTTGTTCTCTGTTGGTCTATTTCATAATTATCATACATCTCTTCATTCTCAGCTATAACTGCGGGGGGGGGGGGGGGGGGGGGCTGGAGCCAACTTGGCGGCATACTAGTGTATATCGGTGTAACAGTTGCAGATATACATATACAACCAGTGACCCATACTCTGCATCGACACTTGTAGATGTCTTGTATCATAACTAATTACTAATATTTGATATTATTCATTATTACAAAGTCACCTTAGGGTACAGCGGCGACAGTAGACTAGAAGAGAGTAGAGGGTTGTAGGCTAGAGGAGTGTGGAGGGTTGTAGGCTAGAGGTGTGTGGCTGGTGATAGACTAGAGGTGTGAGGAGGGTGGTAGACTAGAGGAGTGTGGAGGGTGATAGACTAGAAGGGTATGGTAAGTGGTAGGCTAGAGGAGTGGAGGGTGGAGGGTGGCAGACTAGAGGAGCATGGAGGGTGGTAGCTTGTCCAAAAGTAGTACCTCTCATTCTTCAGCTCCGAGCTCCTTCTGCAGAATGTAGAGAGGACTGTTTGAAGCTCTTTGGAGAAGAGTTCATGGGCCACAGCCATCTGCTGAGCGAACTCTGAAACTGAAAAGTCATCATCAAATGTAGAGCATGCATGCACCCTCGCTCACATACATACATACTACAAATAAATATGTGTTTATATATATATATATATATATGAATATTCGTTAGTGTGATGTCAATGTCAGTTTTGAGACCATTTTGCCTAAAAGTAAAACTAGTTTATCATGTTTATTTCCTCATCAGGTAAGAACCATAATACAACGTGTCAAGAAATGTTGGTATTTTAATATCTAAATATGGTGGAAAACTCAAGTGTTAGTATGGCTATTTTTTATTTTAAAGGTAGATTGGAATTTGGTTTTAACTTTGATTTATCTGGCTTTCTTCTGAGTAATATCTGCCAGTTTCCGGTACCGTAGTATGCTTTTTTATAACCATAGGCATGAGGCCAGCAGACCTACCATTCTTTGTGTCCATTGGAGCGAGCATGTTTTACAATTTTGCAATACAAACAGAAAAGAGGAAAAGAAAGAGAATAAAGGAGACAAAGTGGCAGAAAAAGACAAAGAATGTATCGCTATTTATAGCCTGCAGTGCCATGCCCTCTCTCTGTGATTGGCTTGAACTGCTAAGAGCTTACACAGAGGTCAGAGTGATGTATAAGCCGTGGCCTGCACGCGCGTGTTTTACTTGTACTGACAAGCTTACTTATGCGCTTTGAGCGCTTGACTATTTTCGTAGATTTAGGGCTACCGTTGAGCTCCCTAAGGGGATAACGTGATATTGCTATAGTCTGCCTTGTTTCTAGGGCACTAAGGTGTGCAACAGTAAAATTCTGATCAAAATCCGTCTTGTAGATTTTTAATTAACTCCAACCAAATGCACAGATGTAACAATTTTATTATGTGTATTGATTAACCTTTCTCACTCTTTCTACTCTGGATGAACTCTTGAAATAATTTTCATGTCTCTGGGAATCACCTACATAAAATTTATTATATCTACGATGTTTATTTTTTTAAATCACCATCTTTTGGGGACCCCCTAGCAACCTCTCAATGTTCTGCGCTGAAATTTCGTTGAGACATTTCTTGGGGAAACCCTAGCGACCTCTCAATGTTACCCCAATGTTCTGCTGAAATTTCGTTGAGACATTTCTTTGGGAAACCCTAGCGACCTCTCAATGTTACCCAAATGTTCTGCTGAAATTTCGTTGAGACATTTCTTTGGGAAACCTAAGCGACCTCTCAATGTTACCCCACTGTTCTGCTGAAATTTCGTTGAGACATTTCTTGGGGAAACCCTGGCGACCTCTCAATGTTACCCCAATGTTCTTCTGAAATTTCGCTGAGAAACCCTGGCATAAATAGACTGACCATATCTTTACATTTCTACCCTTCTGCTTACAATTGCATAAATTTATTTCTCTTTTCGATTTAAAATTTTTATTTTAATTTAATGATAATGGTTACTGAAGTCTGGTTTTGTGGAGCAGCAATTTTCTAGGATTCTGGAAACTAATTTCTAAAGAGAACAAGGAAAACAGTAGAATTAAATAATATAAAGCCCTGCCCAGCTAGATTACTCTCGTACATTCCTACAAAATAACACAATCATTAAAATATTGTTTCAAATCTCTCTGTAGGAAAGTCCGATAAAAATCGCGAATGGCAGCTAAGATACGAGACTTGATTTAGCTGGCAGTAATCCTCAATGTCGCCATGCCATCTGTTTCTGGAGAGAGTGAAACAGACGCCGGCGTCTTTCATGCCCTATGCTTTCCGCTGGAATTTGGTCAGGGGGCATTATGTCTTTAAAGTGTTTACGTTGGACCACTCCTGGCACAAAATCAGTGACGTCATTCAATTTATTTTATTTAAATCGTACAGTTTGTCAGGTTGGTTTATTTAGTGTAACTCTACTAAAAAAAGTAAAATTGATTTCACGCCAGATGTAATCAGTCAGAAAAGTTATGTCCAGTTTTCTGTCTTTGAATAACATCTCTATAAATAACAACAGAGACAGACAAAGTCAAAATGACACACCCAGGTAGATGGACTGTACAGGCAGCCTGCAGATAAACAGTCAAGCAAACAGACACAACAACAAGAACAACACACACACACACACACACACACACACACACACACACACACACATACACCACGACTACCATCATCATCACCTCCACCAAGAGGAAATAACCGCGTCAGGGTCGCAGTACATGATCTACATCCCAGACGAGATAAACAACAAATATCGACGACCTAGTTGATAAGAAAATCGATATCACATATACACTGGCGACACAAAAATCCATTCTTTAAGATAAGGAAAGACGTCGTCAATAGTTACTTGCATATAGATTCATGCAATTGGCCAGATACGGTTTGCAAATTAAGCCAAGGCAGTTTGATAGTTGACTGTAACGTGATAGATTAGTCTTGGTTTGCCCTTAAGCCAGGAAAGTTTCATAGTTGACTGTAACGTGATAGATTAGTCTTGGTTTGCCCTTAAGCCAGGAAAGTTTCATAGTTGACTGTAACGTGATAGATTAGTCTTGGTTTGCCCTTAAGCCAGGAAAGTTTCATAGTTGACTGTAACGTAATAGATTAGTCTTGGTTTGCCCTTAAGTCAGGAAAGTTTCATAGTTGACTGTAACGTGATAGATTAGTCTTGGTTTGCCCTTAAAGCCAGGAAAGTTTCATAGTTGACTGTAACGTGATAGATTAGTCTTGGTTTGCCCTAAACCAAGGCAGTTTGATAGATTTGGCTGTAAGGTTATAAATAATTAGGTTTTGTTTGCATTTATATGCATATGAACACATTACATTTTCAAACCAAGAAAAGCTTCAGCGGCTCGTCTCGGTAAAATTGTCTCTCGAGCACAGAGCGTGAAGCACACTCGATTTCACACTTCAAAATGTTAGTATTTCGTTAGCTGTTAAAGGAAATCTGAGACGGTAAGATGTTAGCACCTACCTTTTTTCCCCTGTGGGTTTTAAATATTATTACGCTCATCAATACAAGCAGGCCCCCAATTAGTTGTCTGGAAGGGGAGGAGGATTACTAGTAGTAATTTTGATACCTGTACGTTGATTAACAACGACATACTTATAACAGACAAGTATCTGAACTTTCACAGCTTTTTTTTTTTTTAGAAAATAAAATCTCGTTCGATCTTCTTTTGATTTCTCCCCTTCTACAATACAAGTAATTGTGAAAGTTTTGAAATTATCATATAATATCGTAATATCATGGTGGTGGTTGTCTTTTGCCACACATGATTTGTCTAAAATTATCAATGCAAGTTATGAACATTCCGGTTTTATTTTTATGTATCTGCATTTCTTCGCGACGTTTTAGGAATGATAACATTAATAAAGCTATACAGTTACTGACGTTTTAGGAATGATAACATTAATAAAGCTATACAGTTACTGACGTTTTAGGAATGATAACATTAATAAAGCCATACAGTTACTGACGTTTTAGGAATGATAACATTAATAAAGCTATACAGTTACTGACGTTTTAGGAATGATAACATTAATAAAGCTATACAGTTACTGACAAGTGAAGAAGCAATGTATTCCTCCAAATAATCAAAGAGTCAACCACACAGCCAACTAGACAATCACACAGTCAACTAGTCAATCATAGACATAAATCCGTGAACTGAATCAGAAGGTATACAAACAATCAAAACCAGTCAAACATATCAAACCAGTTAATCTCACAACCAGCTAGTCTTACTCACCCACCCAGTCAAACGCGCAGCCAACCAGTCAATCATACAACCGCTTAATCAATCATAGACCAAAATCCGTTAACAGTACCGGAAAGTAATCAAACAATCAAAACCAGTCAATCATAGACAACATCCGTGAACTGAACCAGAAAGTATACAAACGGTCAAAACTAGTCAATCATACACATCAATCCATGAACTGAACCAGAAAGTATACAAACGATCAAAAGTATTCAATCATAGACATCAATCCATGAAGTGAACTTGAAAGTATACAAACGATCAAAACCAGTCAATCATAGACATCAATCCATGAAGTGAACCAGAAAGTATACAAACGATCAAAACCAGTCAATCATAGACATCAATCCATGAAGTGAACCAGAAAGTATGCAAACGATCAAAACCAGTCAATCGTAGACATCAATCCATGAACTGAACTAGAAAGTATACAAGCGATCAAAACTAGTCAATCACAGACATCAATCCACGAACCGAACTACAAAGTATACAATCAAAAGTGCGCACGCATAACGGAGATAATGGCATCGATGACGAACTAATGTTTTACATCCTGTTCATTGCAAAAATCCTATAAATGTGGCTTTAAGAAAATTGTCCTCTTCTAATTCGATCCGTACGGCAGCATGTTGCCAATAAACCCTGCTCCGATTCTTTTAGCTATAACTGTGATGCGCTGTAAGCTAACTTCTCCATTTTCCATTAGCTGACATACAACACGGCCATCGCGACACAAGTCAAAGGGAGATAACTCTTACAGCCGTGGACATTAAGTTCACTTTGAAAGCTTGTGGAAGAACGTTGATCTGGAAGCATCAAGTCCATTATAATGGCTTGGGAAAAATCGATGCGTTTAATTTTTTTTTTAAAAAGTATATAGATCTCAATTCAAAAATAAATACGTTAAACAAAGATGGAACGAAAACAGTTCAAATGTTAAAGTTAAAAGAGTGAACATGTTGTTGCTCTCTATGTGACCTGGATATATATATATATATTTTTTTTTTTTTTTTTTTTGGGGGGGGGATTGATAATAGACACCAAGGAAAGTTTGACAAAGGAGTTTATGCAACTGTAGGTATTGAGTATTTAAATAGCATGTTTAAATAGAAATCACTCCATACGTATTAGTACGGAAGTATCAATATCCCCGTTATCATCGCTGGACAAATGCATTAATGTACTTCTGACAGAGTCGTTTTGAAATATAATAACTTTAAAACAATATCATTCGCTTTTCAACAACAAAAAAAAAAATCAAGAAAGATAATACATTGAACTGAATTACACTTGCAAGTCTCAGATCAGCCTCACATTCTGCGATTTGTTATCCCGCAGTCATGGAAACTATAAAACAAACAAGTTGTGTGAACGGTTTCAAGTACAGCTAGTGGCAAGCAAGGGGAGATAACGTATCACATGGAACAACCAAGGCAGAGCAGCAGGGATCAATTTTATTACTCCTTACATTAGATTATGTAGCTGTCAGAGTTAAGTCCTTCAATATTATGATATCCGTTTGGTGTTTACGAAGTACAAAAAGTTATGAAACTCACTTCTGTTCTTACCAAGTAACGTTTAAAACAAATAAATTAATTGCTGCACCTTCCACAGTCAACGTAAGCATAACTTCTGTTCTTTATTTATCCTCGTTCCTCAATTAGTGTTGTTTAGACGTTTTAAGAACTTTGTTTTTCAAAAGATCGGGAAAAAGTAAAAATCAATTTAAAACGTAATTATGAGGTCAATAAAAAAAAAAAAGCGGTTTTAAATTTTAAATGTGAAATTCAGGCGTGCGAGTGCGGAAATGAATGCAGCTTTCTGCAGAAGTAATGCAAGGCACAAATCACTTAAGAAAGGCTTATTGTTATTTGTGGCTTTACAGGCGTTACTGATGAAATATGAAAATCGCAAAGAAAAGTAATCTTATTACAGCAAACACGAAACTTTCTATTTGATTATTTTTTTCTGTAACCTTTCAAAATATCAAACTATTGACATTTTAACTTAGAAAAACACACTCACATGCACTTCTCACACAAACACACACACACACACACACACACACACACACACACACACACACAGAGCTATGACACCGGAACACTGGCAAATACAATTAGAAAATTAACTTAGCGCCTGTAAAATAAAACGTTAATTGAATTAAATTGTGATACATAAAACGCAAGCTACCCTAAATTTTCTTTGATAGATCACTTTTTCAAAACTCTAGTTTCCTTCTTTTTGTGTTTGCTAACAGTTAAATTCTGGTAAAATTCGTTATAAATAGCAGATGATAAAAAGAAAACGATAAAAGTCACAATAGTTTGGTAAATAGTACATTATAAACGCTACATACAAGCATAAAAATAAACTTGCTAAACTCTGCTAAACAAAAAGCTAATTGCAGCCATATTAAAACAACAACTTGTTCAACATTGATTACTAAGCGCTCAGTACAAAGCACATAATGAAACTTGTAAGTAATTATAATAGAAACAAAACACTAAATACAGTCATAACTTAAGATTATTAAATATTGTGAAATAAACACTAAATACAGTCATAACAAGATTATTAAATACTGGAAACAAAACACTAAATACGGTCATAACTTAAGATTATTAAATACTGGAAACAAAACACTAAATGTAATAACAATATAAAATCTATTAAATACTGGAAACAAAACATTCAATGCAATAACAATATAAGGCCTTGTAAATATTGGAAATCAAACACTAAATGGAATAACAATTTGGAGTCTATTAAATATTGGAAATAAAACACTAAATGCAATTACAATTTAAGACTATT
Source organism: Sinotaia quadrata (assembly GCA_028829895.1). Taxonomy (NCBI): domain Eukaryota; kingdom Metazoa; phylum Mollusca; class Gastropoda; order Architaenioglossa; family Viviparidae; genus Sinotaia; species Sinotaia quadrata. Next base: position 12,238,882 of record CM054184.1, read on the forward strand.
AAACACTGGTAAACAAAGCGATAACAACTTGTGCACTTAATTCTAAAACCACTAAATAATTCTTTCCATTGATGAATATACAGCTAAGAATATAATATATGTAATAAGTGATTAAAATGGTTTAAAACCGACAATTTTTCAGTAAACAAAATTCTACAATATGCATTTAATAAGAAAAGGAGATAACAGCCATTGCAAGTACCAGTTAGTGAACGCTAAAGACATTGATTTTTGCCATGTTTTAAACACGAAAGTAAGCAGTGAACAATTGTAAACACGAATACTTATATAGATATATTATCTCAAGGGAGGATTCTAACAAGAAGCAAGAATGACTGTCCATTGTAAACACAAATACTTATATAGATATATTATCTCAAGGGAGGATTCTAACAAGAAGCAAGAATGATTGTCCATTGGATATATTATCTCAAGGGAGGATTCTAACAAGAAGCAAGAATGACTGTCCATTGTAAACACAAATACTTATATAGATATATTATCTCAAGGGAGGATTCTAACAAGAAGCAAGAATGACTGTCCATTGTAAACACAAATACGTATATAGATATATTATCTCAAGGGAGGATTCTAACAAGAAGCAAGAATGATTGTCCATTGGATATATTATCTCAAGTGAGGATTCTAACAAGAAGCAAGAATGATTGTCCAAAATTAATATTTTGAAAATAAGTGTTCTACTTCTATCCAACGTAGTTCTAATAGCAAATGACCAAAGCGGTATTTGCTTCTCGAAAACGCCTCGGAGAAAGATGGAGGCAAATATCTGTCCTACGTCACGGGCCAAGAGATCGTTCACTGTTGCGTTTGGTAGGTTCACTTGTTGCAAATCAATGTGTCTCTCGTTGATGACCGGCAAAAGCCTGGATGACGACTTCAACGAGTTACGTGTATGTACACGAAGGAAAAGGAAAATGTCAAAATTTCAGTTAAAATAGCTTTAAATCAAAACCCTTCAAAAAAGGGAACAACAACAGCAGCAACAACAACAATAATACTATCAACAACAAGTAGAACAATATTAAGAACAATATAATAATGGCTCTTTTTTACAATGTACGGTTAAAACAAGCAACTGACTTAACGTCGAGAAGCTCACTCAATGACTAGAAGCTGACTGAATGACGAGAAAGTGAATGAATGACTTGAAGCTGACTGAATGACGAAATGACGAGAAGATGACTTAATGATGAGAAGCTGACTGAATGACGAGAAAGTGAATGAATGACTTGAAGCTGACTGAATGACGAAATGACGAGAAGATGACTTAATGATGAGAAAGTGACTGATGTCGAGACGCTGACTGAATGACCGCTGACTTAATGGCGAGAAACTGAATGAATGACGAGACGCTGACAAGACAATATTAGAAATAAGAATGTTCTACTAACATTTCACGGGAGTGGGGGGTGGTGGTGAACAATCTAATAAAACGCAAGCGTCCCTGACTCGGTTGAATGATTATGAAAGAAAGAAAGAAAGAAAGAAAGAAGAAAGAAAGAAAGAAAGAAAGAAAGAAAGAAAGAAAGAAAGAAAGAAAGAAAGAAAGAAAGAAAGAAAGAAAGAAAGAAAGAAAGAAAGAAAGAAAGAAAGAAAGAAAGAAGACCATCCACACGCGCGCGCACACACACTCACACAAACACACACACAAAGAAAAAGCGTGGCTTGACTTCATAAACACATTACTTAAGAAGACATTTTTGTGTGTGCGAGTAAGACTTGTTTACGGAGATTCCTATAAGAAAACAACAACAAAATATATACCAACGACGAAACGTATAAAATCCATGAAGCATAAGTTAAGCAAATTAACATTTGACATTTGTTTTCGTACTTCATCTTTTTTTTTCTCTTTCCTGAAATGGTTTTTAAGAGATTTTCTTTTTAAAAAAAAAAAAAATGGCACTCGCATCGCGGCAGTAAACCATTTTCTCATTGCGATTGAGACGGAGAATTAAAGGTAACGATACAGAAGTAAAAAAGGGACATAACCCAAATATTTCTTACTCTCCGCTTGGGAGTTCATTCCCTTCAATGAGCTCAGACGGTGCAGTCAGGTCGACTTTCTGCATTTTTCCTTCTTTCTTTCCAGGCCATCCATTTAGATTAGGAATTATTCCACAAACGACAGAAGGAAAGAAAGTAATCGTGAGCGTAATAAAAGAATTAGGTGTTAATGACAGAGAGAAAAAATAAATATGGTGATAATGCAGCTGATAAAATGGACACAAAATAGTTTTTTTTTTTAAATCTATTTCGCCCGAACACATACACACGAAGAGATGAGAGATATAAGATTACTTAGATGACTTAATACACATAAAATCATCAAAAGGCAACAAAACAAGAAACATGGCGCGCAAAACACAAAAGAAGGAAACTAGAGTTTTGAAAAAGTGATCTATCAAAGATAATTTCTTGCACATTAAAACATCACAAAGCATCAAAAAAGAAACATAACGCACAACACACACACACACACACACACACACACACACACACACACACACACACACACATACACACACACACACAAGAAGGGTAAATAGCGTTTTGAAAAATGAGCTATCATAGATAACTAAGATGGGTCACATATAACTCATTCATCACTCATTAGCATCCGTTTATTACACGTTCTGTATAAAGTAATTCATTTATTACACGTTCAGTATAAAGTCAGTCATTTATTACACGTTCATATAAAGCCATTAATTTATTATGTGTTCTGTATCAATCATTAATTTATTACACGTTCAGAATGAAGTCATTCGTTTATTACGCGTTCAGTATAAAGTCATTCATTTATTACATTTTCTGGATAAAGTCATTCATTTATTACATTTTCTGGATAAAGTCATTCATTTATTACACGATCTGCATAGATTCATTCGTTTATTAGACGTTCTGTATAAAGTGATTCTTTTATTCCACTGTAACCATTCATTTATCGTCCCCACAGTAACATCTATTCTTGTAACGTGCTTTAAAATGTTCATTCATCGTCCCCACAGTAACATCTATTCTTGTAACGTGCTTTAAAATGTTCATTCATCGTCCCCACAGTAACATCTATTCTTGTAACGTGCTTTAAAATGTTCACTCATCGTCCCCACAGTAACATCTATTCTTGTAACGTGCTTTAAAATGTCCATTCATCGTCCCCACAGTAACATCTATTCTTGTAACGTACTTTAAAATGATCATTCATCGTCCCCACAGTAACATCTATTCTTGTAACGTGCTTTAAAATGTTCATTCATCAATGTCAGTGGCACGTATTCTTCCATCGCTCTCTAAACATTCAAGTAACATCCATCTGTAAAATATATTCTCTTTACACGCGTTGTATAGAGTAAAATATCTTCTTTACACGTGCTGTATTGTATACAGCCAACCATCATTCAAAAAGAAGCAGCTATTCCAAAAATGTCCTGTAAACATTTGTTCACAACTGAGGGACAACAATTCTTCTTAAGCATTGTAAATATTTACAATTAACACAAAATATTTCTTCTTCAGACATACTGAAAAATATATTGTTTACTCTTTTTTTTAAAAAAAAAAAGAGCTGTTCTTTATGTACTGTGAATAGCAATTCATCTTTCTGACTAAAGAAATAGCAGGAACTCTGAAATATATTCAGTTATTCATTACTAGTACTACACGTGTAGAGTAAACATTCAGAATTCTCGACATGGGTTCATCTCTCGAAGTGTAAAATATATAATCATAGTATGAACTATCAGAACAAAAGAAAATATATAATTATAATTTGAACTTTCAAACAAACAAAAAAAAAAACCAAAGTATAATTCTCGTTAAACTTTAAACATCCACCAATCCCTCGCACAAAAAAGAATCATCGTTAGAACTTTTGAACAAAAACAATATAATTATCTCATGACCTTTCGAACAAAAACAATATAATTATCTCATGAGCTTTCGAATAAAACAATATGATTATCATTTGAACTTTCGAACAAATCATATAACTATCCTTGAATTTTATACATCTATCACTCGAAGTGAAACGACTGTGCATTCGCCCTCCCATCTCTGAGGTTTGAATAACAATTTTCTCTGTAATGATTCCCACTGCAAAGAGAGTGTGCAGTATGAACGGTAAATATGTCGTTAGGTCTGTTTTTTTTTTGTTTTTTTTTTTTCTGTTTTTCAGTTTTAGGAGGTGGATGTGGTAATGTGTATTTCTCGATCAATAATGTCTACACACCATTTATATTATAGACACCAATCTTCTCCTTCCGTCTAATTAAAAAGGACTGGAACGTGTACACTCCTGTCAATGTATGTTTTACAATCCATAGTAATGTACGTCTTGCTAGTTAGCATACAGTCTACACTCCTGTCAATGTATATTTTACAATCCATAGTAATGCACGTCATGCTAGTTAGCATACAGTCTATACTCAGTACTAAATGCCTTGTTAGTTTACATAACCTTAAAAGTTTACACTCTTTAGTTATATGTGTCTTACTAATTAACATAAGGAATGATTTACTAGTTAACACACAGACTACACTCTTTAGTAATATGTGTCTTGCTGGTTAACATACAGTCTACAATCATTAATAATATGTGTCTTGCTGGTTAACATACAGACTACACTCTTTAGTAATATGTGTCTTGCTGGTTAACATACAGTCTACACTCTTTTGTAATATGTTTATTTTTGGTTAACATACAGTTACACTTTAGCAATATGTATATTGCTAGTTAACTTACAGTCTACACTCTGTAGTAATAAGTGTCTTTCTAGTTAACATACAGTCTACACTCTTTAGTAATATGTGTCTTGCAAATGAACAGACAGTTACATTCTTTAGTAATATGTGTCTTGCTAGTTAACATACAGTCTACACTCTGTAGTAATATGTGTCTTGCAAAAAGAACATACAGTTACACTCTTTAGTAATATGTGTCTTGCTCGTTAACATACAGTCTACACTCTTTAGTAATATGTGTCTTGCAAATGAACATACACTTACACTCTTTAGTAATATGTGTCGTGCTAGTTGACATAGTAATATGTGTTACTTGTTAACATACAGTCGATACCATTTTGTAATGTGTATCTTACTAGTTAGCATACACTCTTTAGTAATGTGTGTCTTGCTAGTGAGCTTGCAGCCCACACTCCATTGTATGTGGCGTGCTTATTCACTTAAATCCACACTCCATAGCATGTGACGTGTTTGGTAACTTAAATCCACACTCCATAGCATGTGACGTGTTTGGTAACTTAAATCCACACTCCATAGTATGTGATGTGCTTGGTAACCTTAAATCCACACTTTGTAACATGTGCATTCAATTGTAAGAACACACACACACACACACACACACACACACACACACACACACACACACACACACACACACACAAGGATCTAGTTTTCTTTTCGATCGAATTGCAAACATGCTTTATAATCTTCATTCTTTTGTAAACATCAACTCCATATTCGAAAAGTAAATCAACTGTTCTCACTTTCAACTGTAAACAAACTTTCTTCATCAGAGGCATAATACATTCACCCAGCCTTATTGAAGCCGTAAACACTTTAATGTCTCAAAATGAAGGTCCCTGTTATCACTCGAAAAGGGATATTTCCAGTCTCCCCTGTGCGTAAATGTGCGAGCGTGCATGTGTGTGTGTGTGTGTGTGTGGGTGGGTGGGTGGGTGTATGTGTGTGTGTGCATACAGGTATGCGTGCATACATACGAGCGTGCGGGTTTGTGCTGTGCCTAATTGTATGTACCGTGCAAATGAGTGTTTACGTGTATTTAAGTGTGCGTACGTGTATATTCGTAGGTGCACGTGTGATTTTTTTCTTTTTCTTTCTTTTTTCCTGCCATCCTATGATTTGTAGTGTTTCGTGTACATAATCTCGTTTTGTTGATTTTCTTTTAATTAATAATCACTGCTTAGCGCTGGGCTGTTTAGTAGTGTTTTATTGGGATGGTGCATTTTGATACACGTCTGATTGCACTCGTGATAAAAATACCTTCTTTTTTTTTTTTTTTAAATTTTTAAACCGCATTAACTATAATGTAATATGCATTTAATCTACTATATCAAGTCCTGTTAGAGTGAAGGTTTTATGATACACGTAATCTAATTTTGGCTGTGACTAAATTTAGACTTTGATGACGCAGACAAAGACGTAAGCATCTTTTAAGCTGCGGGCCATAGAATGCAATGAAGTGAAGTAGCATTATCAAGGACGCCGTGCAGCTAAGCTTCCAGTAAAATCACTTCAACGATGGCGGAATATTTTAGGAAGGGTATGTTTCTTAGATGCACACTAACATTCCTACTTTCTTTCATTTTATTTTTTTTTTACCTTACTTTTAAAAAGAGTTATAAACTTTTATAGAGGAAATTCAAATTTCTTTAATGTCTGTCGAAATGGGTTCTAAATAACATAATGAAAATCATTAAGCTATCATGTTTCTGTAGAGACATGATTGAAAGAGAACCTAATGTCGTTCTTTGAGAACTAGCAATGAAGGCGAAGGATGCCATGTAAAAAGTCCTATACAGCATATAAGATGTGGGAGGTATAAATGAATGGATGGATAGGAAGATATAAATGAAAATGATGGGTCGAGTCTAAAAATACAAAAGCAGTTTAAAAGAGACTTAACTTCAAGTCCACCTGCAAGGACTCCAGCTGACGTCGTGGTTAAACATAGAAAGCCGGACACGTGACACTTACAAACGAAATTCTAGAGAGTAAGAGAGATATACATCCTGCAACCAGAGATCGACTGTCTGTCTTTGTGTGGTTTACGTTTTATAAAGCCAGTATTATGTGAATGAATTGAGGCTTATTTTTTTAAATGTATGTTTTATCACAGCTATCTGTATTAACATTATGGAAAATGAATGGTGTGTGATATCCAATGTTTCACAAATGATATGACTTTGTTCTTTGGTGAAATGTGAAAATTAAACCAGTTGATTTGATTTAATGAATAGTATGGAAAGGGGCCATGGTCACGCTAAATATCATGAAAGTCCCTTTATATTTTTTTATGTGGGGGTGATGAGCAAATCGGGCTATTTAATAAACCAAGTAGATGTGTGTGTTTTTAATGTATAAATTAGGTGGAAATAATACAACAATGATAGGTGTGCCACTTTAATATAGTTAACCCCTTAAGTCGTAATCACTGGGCCACTTTAATATAGTTAACCCCTTAATTCGTAATCAGTGGGCCACTTTAATATAGTTAACCCCTGAAGTCGTAATTAGTGTGCCACTTTAATATAGTTAACCCTTTAAGACGTAATCTGTGGGTCACTTTAATACAGGTACATATTTAAAACCTGAAGTCCTAATTAGTGATAAGTTATTATAGGTACATACTTAACCCTGAAGTCATAATCAATGTGCCATTTTTAACAGGTGAATACCAAAGTCGATATAGGTACATATCTATCCCCTAAAATCCCGATCAGTGTCCCTTTAAAAAATCAGATTCCCTACCACGAGATCACAGACCGCGAGGCTGCTGGAATTATTGTAAAGTCTTCTTTAAATGCTTCTTTCTTAGTTGGAATATGGCTTGTCTTTCTTACATGTTTAAATTCTGCTCTGGGATTTATCGACCCAGCATGTGCTTTGCCTGTTGTTGTTGTGTTTTCTTTCAGACAGCTACCACTTTCATTTCAAGGAAAGAATTTTATTCTATTCTTACTCTCGTATGTCTGTCAAGGTTCCCACTTGATTGGGGAATTGTGTGTGTGTGTGTGTGTGTGTGTGTGAGAGAGAGAGAGAGAGAGAGGGGGGGGCTAGGCGTGTTGGAAGTTTGACGCATACTTACAGATATTTAACAATCGGACTTTCAATCGTTGACAATCGCTTTTATGCTTTGACAAAATGCATCAGACGATACAAAGTGAATAACAATAGCTTATCAATATATTTTCAGTAACTTGCGTGCATAGAAAACGAATGTTAAGATGCATGCACACACACACACACACACACACACACACACACACATACACATACAACACACGCTCACGCGCCCACACACATACACATATGTGAATAATGAACATTCTTTAATGAGTTTTCGAATACAAATAATTCTCTTAAACAAAAGAATGCTATCCAAGAAGAAAAAATAGCAACGAACAAGTTGAAAGAAAGTAATCCTCTAAAACAATACAGCATTCATTATCGGCAGAAAGAAAAACACAATTCACTCGTTACTATAGCAACCAAAGCATTCTCTCGCGGTCGTACAAAGAAAAAATAATTAATGTGTGCCACCTATTGGATTTCTAATGGCACCATATATTAGTTCTATAGTTTAACTAAACGTAATTTGTGGAGGTGGGGGTGTGTGGGAAGGGTAGGTGGAGGGATATAGATAGGTTGCTCGGCAGGAAAGGACTGCGGAGGGTGGGGGTTACGAAAGAGGGACTGTATTGAGCGACAATAACCAGTGAACATAAAACCAATGTGGCTGAAGCAGTCCTCAGTCTTCAGTCCTCATCTCTCAAAAAGCATTTATTTTTTTCCTTACATAAAAGTATGTTTCCCCGCATCCTGTGTAGTAAACTTTCCGCAGAGGACGCAAATGAGTAGCCTATGGTCTCAGGACACCGTTCCGCGCGCGCGCCTCTCGCGAGATTCAACGCTACTTCCTGGGAGCGTGCAGTCCACGTGAAATTTTATCGCGCGCGACTTGCGGAGAGCGATGTTATAGTTCTAACCTAATTATCACCAAGTCGCATGCGCATCCGAACCTGATGGGCCAATCAGGACCCACTTGACCTTTCAGCGTAGTATAATGACCGGCAGCAAGGAATGTTTCTAGGGTCTGTAAATAGTAATGACCCTCACCAGAATGTTTTTTAATAGTTGTAAGCGTGTGTGTATGTGTTTGTGTGTGTGAAAGAGAGTTTGCGCTCTTTTAAACTTGCAATCGACTTTTTCTTTAAAGTTCTACTGTAAACACTTTTAAGAAGGAAAGACAACTCTTATTTCAGTCACTAGGAATTTGAAAGCGAGTGGCGAAGTAAGACGTGCAGGTAGACTATTTACTTTCGCCTGTGTTGAATAAAACAAACCTGTGGGGACAAACTAAGTGGAGATGGGAGATAGTGCAGATGGTGCAGTACTCACTGAAGTGAACCAGGTTCGAGTCCCGTTTCGTAACTGCACTAGTTCGAGGTGGTGGCTTAAAAAGACGGATAGTCGGTCAGAAGGGGTGAAAACAAAGTGAAATGCACTATAATATTTGTTATATTAGTATTGTTATTATTAATATAAACATTATTGTCTAACAGTCAAGTGTAACATTGCTTTCTCTTTTGTTGTAACAACACTATTGCAGCCAGGAGTCCTAATGTAGCAGGAGTGAGCACGAGTATGTTACGAGTCAGATATTTAGGGCTACGTTGTAATGCAGTGTGACCGAGTAAAGATATCTCGTTTTGTATTTTGCTGTTAACCAGCGAAGACTGTATAGATGTGTTATGAAAACTGATTCTTAGATTCAGAGAATAATCTCGCTGACATAAACATTTTTAGCGTTCAAGAAACAAATTATGTCCCTATCAGTGCTCCTGAAATTTTGGAGCATTTTGATCTGAGGTACAAAGAGTTAATGGTCATTCTCAAGACACCGATTTTTCGTTAGCAGGAACAGTTCTGATTTCTCTGTATCTTCGTAAAAATCATTTTATTGATGTTTGTTTTTTGTAAAAGCAAATATTTGTTACGCTGTCATTTAGCACATAGATTCATATTCACTTTATCAAAATATCATTAGTTTTCGTATTAAGTAGTTTATATCAAGACATTGCGAATTTTATGCGTAAGTATACTTAATAAATATGTGTGTGAGAATGTGTGTGCGGATATACAAATATATATATATGAGTGTGTGTGTGTGTGTTTATGTGTGTGTGAGTGGTGTTTATGTGTGTTTATGTGTGTTTGTGTGTGTGTGTTTATGTGTGTGTGAGTGTGTTTGTGTGTGTGTGCGTGTGTGCGTGTGTGTGTGTGTTTGTGTGTGTGTTTGTGTGTGTTGTGTGTGTATGTGTGTGTTGTGTGTGTATGTGTGTGTTTATGTGTGTGTGTATGTGTGTGTTTATGTGTGTGTATGTGTGTGTGTTTGTGTGTGTGTTTGTGTGTGTGTTGTGTGTGTGTTGTGTGTGTATGTGTGTGTGTTTATGTGTGTGTGTATGTGTGTGTGTTTGTGTGTGTGAATATACCTGTTTTGTTGGTGTATGAGAAGGAAAGCAATTCAACAACTCCTAGTTAAAAGATAAATATTGTGTCGTTACACTGTGTGTGAAGGCGTGTTTCACAATGTGTGTGTGTGAAGGCGTGTTTCACAATGTGTGTGTGAAGACGTGTTTCACAATGTGTGTATGTGTAAATGTTGCTGTATGGTGTCGGCGTTATTGTGTTGCTGTGTTCCAAGGTTCGTGTGTCATTGGGTGTCGAAGTGTATGTCAGTGACTGCTAAAGGATGTATTCAGTTCGAGTGACAGCATCATTTCAATATGTATTGGTGTGTTAGTGTATATGTGCGCGCGCGAGTGTGTATGGCGGCATGTGTTAGTTGTGTGCGTTGGTATGTGTACAAAACAAAGCTAATCAACACTGTCTCTGTATGTGCGTGTTGTTGTGAAATGTGTGCGTGTGTGTGTTGTAGTGGAGACGGATGGGGAAGAGACAATAGTCCCGAGACGTCACTTTAGCGCGCGATAAGTCATTCATTACAGACGCAGTGGAGTTTCTTGCAGATATGGTAATTCTTCACTTCCGGTAAAAGTGGAAATGTGAGAATAGGTCCGTTGTTCTGTTAAGATCTGGCCAATTTCTGACGGGTGGAATTAGAGGTTACTACCCAGATTTAAAAGAAAAAGAAAAGAAAAATAGTCTTCAGAATACAGGCACTCATCTCCACCGCTACCCCAAATTGATAACTTCAAAGTAATGCACTACCACCCCAAATTGATAACTTCAAAGTAATGCACTACCACCCCAAACTGATAACTTCAAAGTAATGCACTACCACCCCAAACTGATAACTTCAAAGTAATGCACTACCACCCCAAATTGATAACTTCAAAGTAATGCACTACCACCCCAAACTGATAACTTCAAAGTAATGCACTACCACCCCAAACTGATAACTTCAAAGTAATGCACTACCACCCCAAATTGATAACTTCAAAGTAATGCACTACCACCCCAAACTGATAACTTCAAAGTAATGCACTACCACCCCAAATTGATAACTTCAAAGTAATGCACTACCACCCCAAACTGATAACTTCAAAGTAATGCACTACCACCCCAAATTGATAACTTCAAAGTAATGCACTACCACCCCAAACTGATAACTTCAAAGTAATGCACTACCACCCCAAATTGATAACTTCAAAGTAATGCACTACCACCCCAAACTGATAACTTTACGCACAACAACAGGCTAATTGTTTATTATAAATTTTGCTTGTTTCGTACTTCGGAGATTGCTGATTTGCATGTTTACATTTTTAGAGAATGTTAATTTGCATATTTAAGTTTTCGAAGAAAGTTGCATAATTAAGTCCGTGCAAAAGTAGTGGAAAGAATTAAACTTTTATACAAAGCTGCAAGTTATTTCTTCTACTTCATCACTCACATTTAGCATAAATAATTCGGGAGACTACGTTTCCAGTTGAGCATGGTATGACAATAAATTCTCAACAAAAGCATCATATTACAAGACAAATTTCTGTTTCCATACATTTTTGTAACATTTTTGGGTTTTAGTGTGTCGTTGTTTCTCAGCACAACCTGACCGCCATCTTTTCTCCTTAGGTGCAACCCCAAAATATCCTTTGAAGACAATGGTAAAGGAAAGAGTTCCGTCCTTGTACTGATAATTTAATACATGGTAATTCATCATTTCCTGAGGCTTACAACTCGTGCTAATTAGTTTATCCACTTTACAGTGCATCAGATTCGATTGTCAATTAAACCATCGCAAAGATCTTGTCTCTTGCAATGCAATATTAATGTTGATGTGTTGCTTGATGTTGGGATCCGTTGTTGTTGTAGATGATGTGGTGGATGTGGTTTATTATTGTGATGGTGATGATGTCGGGGGAATGATTGTTGAAGTTGTTATTGCGCTGGTGTTGTGGTGGTGGTGGTGGTTGCTACTGTTACTGTGCTGTTATTGTTTCGATACAACTAGTAGTGGTGGTGGTGGTCACTGGTGATGGTGTTGCCATTTGTACCAGCTGATAGACGAAGTAAAGAGAAATTAGCACATTTATCATTTTCCAGTCCAAACAAGTTCACCGTCTAGGACTGTAGACAATCCGACATCGACAAACGAGATGTTTTGTATACACATACAAACACGCACACATGCATACACATACAGTTTACACGAACACACAGGTATTCTTCGTGCATCTTCCGTTCTCATCTCTCAAGCCATGGCACATATGCACACACACATATACATACACATGCACATTCACATACATGCATACACACCCAAATACACAAGGCATCTTTCGTGCATCTTCCGTGCTCATCCCTCCCTCCAAGATAAATGATTGTCCTGTAACTAGGACACTTGAGAAAAAGGTCATTTCGTTTAAAGCTGTTAGGTGGAAATGCAGAGGTAATGTGTTAGAGTGGCACGGAAAGCGAACAGAAGTCAGTGGACTGTGACAGGGAAACAGAGCACCATTCCAACATTTTATATCCGATTTTACAACAAATTTTACAGCAAATGTCTAAAGGTTTTTCTTTTAAGTTGAATAGAATTCTTTTTCTTTTACTTTTATAATCTAATTTCAAAATCGACGCACTGAAACAAAATATCTTAGAAATCTACAACTGCAATGTATTTAGTCTTTTACGATTACATGTTAATGGCTCCAGTAATTGCAATTGTCATTTGCTGTTTGTGAGTTCTATTGGTGTATATGTTTTTAAAAAGTGAGTTTAACATAGAGTCGCTAAATTATGACATGGATGGTTATAGGACAGGTTAGTACTAAAACTGAAGATATTTTATAACTTGTTGTTTTTGTTTGACATACGTATAAATCGTGGTGGATTACAACACAATCCTAACCCTAATCCTAACCCTAACTTTCATCCGACCGCTAACTCTCACCCTAACTTGGAACCATTTCTAACCCTGATAGTACCTCGAGATATCGTCTCACACCCTAATCTTGGTATTTCTTCTAACCCTGATAAGTACCTCGAGATATCGTCTCACACCCTAAGTGGTAATTCTAACCCAGATAGTACCTCGAGACACTGCTCCTAACCCGGATAGAATCCTGTATATTTCTCTAATCTTCATAGTACCCTGGGGTAGTTTCTAAATCTGCCAGTAGTACACATTCTGTTTTAATCCTGTTAATGTTCCAGTATTATGTTTCTAACCATGATATACGTCGAGGTACTGCTTCTAATCCTGACAGTAACCCGACTCACTGTTTCTAACCCTTATAGTACCCCGAGGTAAAGTTTCAAAACTATTAGTAAATTTCACCCAAATGTTACCCCAAGGTACTGCTTTTAACCACGTTCGTACTCCAAGGTAGGCAACTTCTTCTACTCTGATAATGCCTCGCGACACTGTTTCTAACCCTTACAGTACCCCGAGATACAGTTTCTAACCTCGCTAGTATCTTGACATACTGCGCATGCCTTGGTGGTATCTCTGGTTACTGTTTATTTATTCATTAGAAGTTTTATGAGTCAGTGACCATAATTCAATCCCGAAAGTGACCGTGTCTCCAATGACCCCAACATTTCCAGCTTTGCGAGAAAGAAAGCCGAGGGTACTTCCCGTGACTCTGAAATATGACCTTCTCTGTCAGTCAGTCCTAATGGTGGTAGACGAAGGTGGTAGACTGCGGACGCTTTTGAAGCACACCTTGATTTAAGATCAGATCCTCTCAGTACCATCCGTTCTTCTTTAACCCCTTCTTGCAGACCCAATTAATATACCAGAAATAAGTACTGCTATCAGCAATGAAAAGTATATTTCTAACTGTGAGATTTATTTTTAGGTCAAGAACAATAACATACAAATCATTTCTTTTCTTTTATTTTATTTTTTGCCTCGTAATAATGTTACATAATGCGACTCTAGCACACCAAAAACATCGCGCTCTCCGGCAGAGAAAATTCTCATCTACAGTGCACTTTCGATCTTTCGTGACAGGTAATGACATATAAGTGTTCTGAGAGAAATTTTCAAAATATCAAAGGTTCACTTGTGCAGGCTAATTAACTGTAGTGTGTTCTAATGAATAATGCCATGATCATATAATGTCTTTTCAGTCTGTATTACTCTGTATAGCCCCCCATATGTATCCTTCTCTCACTCTTTCTATCTCTCACTCTCTTTCTCTCTCTCTTTTTCTCTCTTTCACTATTTCTTTCTATCTCTAGCTGGCTGCCTGGCTGGCTGGCTGGCTGGAAGGCTGGCTGGCTGGCTGGATAAATACATAGATATATTGATAGAAAGGTAGGTATATAGATAAAGAGAGAGAGATAGATAGATAGATAGATAGATGCTCACTCTTACACACACATTTACCCTCTCTGTGGCACATGTACATACTCACACATATATAATCATGCAGAAATGCATACACATACATGCTAAAGGATAGCATTCCTCATGTATCTGATTGTTCACCTGGCAATCTGTTCGTTGAGTGATAGTGAGATTTAGGAATATGATTTATTTTTACTAAGAGTTTTTAATATTTCCCTTGATTTGGAATGTAGTCTTATGATATTACTATTATCATTAGTCATATAATGTAGTCTTATGATATTACTATTATCATTAGTCATATAATGTAGTCTTATGATATTACTATTATCATTAGTCATATAATGTAGTCTTATGATATTACTATTATCATTAGTCATATAATGTAGTCTTATAGCATTACTTTTGCCATATTCTGACAATCACCACCTGCATAAATAAATTTAATATAAAAAATCTGGTTGCATTAAGACTCTATCATCACTTCATGTGCTCATCCTAAAATTATCTCAAAATTACCTCAGGAGAATGAAAATAAGCTCACGTTTTGAGTTTTGACCGCAGTGTCAGCCTAGACCAGTACCAATGTTGTGATGCTTTTGACAAGGTGAGAAAATCTGTTTCACTAAAGCATTGTAGGAGCCATAAATTATACTTTAAACACATTGTTATTTCATTCTTAGTAATTCAAGGTACATGAAAATCAATTGTTCCAGCAGTTATTAGGTCAAAGTTTACTACTTAATTCATTGTGTGGTTATTCTAATCCACCAATTGTCTTATTGATAATTGTAAACTATCTTACCCACTTTGATTATATTATATAAAGTATGTTCTTTTAGCAATATTAATAACAATGTTGATTGTGTTTAAATGCTGTACATGTGATTAAATATTGTATATTTAATAAACTTGTATAATGACTGAGAGGAATGACATGTCATGTCATGCCATGTCAGCTAATGTCTTATTATACATCCTATTATCACCCCTGCTGAAAAACCTTGGGTGCTAACCAGTAGTTATCACCTTGTGTGCTAACCAGAAGTTATCACCTAGTGTGCTAACCTGTAGTTATCACGTATATTGATGTGTCTGAGAGACAGAGAGACCAGTAGTCATTTCATGGCTAGAGTGAAATGGTAAAATTGACCGTTTTTCTTCAGACAGCAACATATGACAGTTGTGACCACTGCTACAGTTGTACATCAGGGACCTGATCCCTACAGCCTGCACTAGTGCCAAAGAGTACCTGCGGCCACTGTGTATGCTATATCCATGCCCTCTGCGGTCCGGTTCTAGAATATGGACTCGTAATTTTCGTTAATGCAGGGAACATAGGAATGCATTTACATTAACTACCATTTGTTGTGACTACCTACTCTACTTGAGTCACAACTATTATATTATCAAAGATCATTAGTCATAGAATATGATCTTATTGCTATTATTAGTCATAGGATGTAGTCTTATAACATTACTATTATTAGTCATAGAATATTATCTTATAACATTGCTATTATTAGTCATAGGATGTAGTCTTATAACATTACTATTATTAGTCATAGAATATGATCTTATAACATTACTGTTATTAGTAATAGAATGTATCTTATAGCATTTCTATAAATAGATATAGCCTTATTTTCTGTGGTGAGCAAGTTAGTTACTTATTCAAGACTCAGGTGCCCCTAGTCATTTACCGGTAGTTACTCTCTGGAGCAGCCGTAACTCAGATGGTGCTGCAAGGGCCTTCAAGACCCCTAGAAATCTATTTTTAACCGAGAAAAATAAGGTGTCATTTTCGGAGAACACGTCTTCCCGTAGTGAAATAGGACAATTCTCTTTCCAACCAAAAGTTGCTTTATGAGCTAAAGCTTGGAGAACCAACTCTGTGCTTTCATTTTGTTACATACCAGTACAGAGTTTCGCAGTGCCATGACCCATCAAGTGGAAAACAAGTTGAGCGTCTTATTGGGATTTATTATTAGTACATGAATTGAGATTCCAGCCATTTGTATTTAGTTATGAATATTAATTAGAATATAATAATAATAATAACCAGCATTGGCGTGCGTCACATTATCTTTGCTACATATCACCACTATTACTCTTGCTACATAAGGACCGTGTGATTAGCCTACATTTACGAGCACAGTTAGCAAAGTTACATACCAACGTTACTTGACCTCACAATGTTTTGTCAGTGTTTAACTTACAAAATGAGTGCTATACATTGCTACAAGCACTGCTGGGTGATTTCGCTACTTTAGTACCTCAAGACTTTGCTACATACTTGTGTAACATTTCACTACATGTTAGTGGTGCGCTTCTCTACACTGTGTTACACCTTGCCTCACTGACAGCGATTTTACATTTCATTTCAGCGTACTGCCAGCTGTGGCGTGTTGCGTTCTGTAATATGCTGACTGTGTTTGTGTCACAGTGCAACCTGTGGCGTGTTGCGTTCTGTAGTATGCTGATTGTGTTTGTGTCACGGTGCAGCCTGTGGCGTGTTGCATTCTGTAGTAGGCTGATTGTGTTTGTGTCACAATGCCATCTGTGGCGTGTTACTGTCTGTAATACGCTGATGGTGTTTGTGTCACATTGCTAGCGCAGGAATTTGCACCGCTTGTATGCATGCACTTTTTCTTTTCGACATCTATTCTTTTTCAGGTACTCATACATACACACACACACACACACACACACACACAGAGAGAGAGAGAGAGAGAGAGAGAGAGAGAGAGAGAGAGAGAGAGAGAGAGAGAGAGAGAAGTGTTTAATACTAGCACCAGTTAACATAGACTGACCGAACGCGAATGTACCCAGTGAAAGAGCGTTAATTTGCCTACTTCTAGTACACACGTAACGTAGTTATTTTTCTACTTGCGATCCTAGCACGTGCACAACTCTTGCTTGAGTGCGTATGTGTGGGTGAATATGTGTTCGTTCGTGTGTGTATGTTTGTTACTTTTGTTTGGGATACAGAAACAATGAGTGTTTTTCTTCACGTTTTACTGTAGTATCAAAATAATTTCACAAAACAACACGAACGAGCGAGTGTGTGTGTGTGTGTGTGTGTGTGTGTGTGTGTGTGTGTGTGTGTGTGTGTGCTTGAGTGTGTGTGTGTTTGCGTGTACGTATTTATTGTACCGGTCCATTTAGAATTTTAGATTCACGAGATAAAAAATATTTTTGACATGAATAAAGAGAGAGACATTCCTCGGTTATCCAGATCTAGCCTACCGTTGTCATTTTCCAAAGCAGCATATGGAGGAGAAAGCTCCAATAAAAATGCAAATAAATAAATACGTATTCATGAGCGTTGCGTTCAAAAATGCTCCAACATGGTAGACAAAACGAATTCTTTGGGTAAAAATCGAAAACCGATTACTCATACCCATGTCGAAGATCTTGTCTGTAAATGCCCTGATCTGATTACCAGATTTCTCCCAAATGAAGCATTATCAAAACAATAACGACCCCTCGTGACGTCTTCCAACATTTCTGTCCGCAGTGATCCATTTTGTCCACTGACCGCAGAGTCTCATAAAACACGTTTTGGTCAGTGCATTAATACGTGCACGCACCCCCCTTGTATTTGTGCGCGAATGTGTGTGTACGTGCATGGATCCTTGTTCTTTGTGTGTGCACGCACCCTTGTATTTGTGTGTGCATTGTATGTTGTTCTAATTTTTTGTTGTATCACCGGCGCTTACATCAAATTTTCGTTTAGTAGCCATGATAGACATTTGCGCGGTATTTTTTAATGTATTCACACCACACAAAGTATACACTCCACACAATGTATACACACCACACAATGTATACACACCACACAAAGTATACACTCCACACAATGTATACACACCATACAATGTATACACACCACACAAAGTATACACTCCACACAATGTATACACACCATACAATGTATACACACCACACAAAGTATACACACCACACAATGTATTCAGACCATACAAAGTTTACACACCATACAATGTATTCACACCATACAATGTATTCACACCATACAAAGTATACACACCACAAAATGTATTCACACCATACAAAGTTTACACACCATACAATGTATTCACACCATACAAAGTATACACACCACAAAATGTATTCACACCATACAAAGTATACACGGTGTGACAAATATTTCCACCCTTTCCTTTACTTGTCCCTTGTTTCTTCTCTCTTTACCCATCTATATCATACTTTTGTTCGTGATAAAACTTCTCTCTTTACCCATCTATATCTATACTTTTGTTCGTGATAAAACTTCTCTCTTTACCCATCTATATCATACTTTTGTTCGTGATAAAACTTCTCTCTTTACCCATCTATATCTATACTTTTGTTCGTGATAAAACTTCTCTCTTTACCCATCTATATCTATACTTTTGTTCGTGATAAAACTTCTCTCTTTACCCATCTATATCTAGACTTTTGTTCGTGATAAAACTTCTCTCTTTACCCATCTATATCATACTTTTGTTCGTGATAAAACTTCTCTCTTTACCCATCTATATCTATACTTTTGTTCGTGATAAAACTTCTCTCTTTACCCATCTATATCTCTACTTTTGTTCGTGATAAAACTTCTCTCTTTACCCATCTATATCTCTACTTTTGTTCGTGATAAAACTTTTTGTAGATAATTTCTGGAGCACTTATTCATATAACCGATATTTATACAGTATGGATTAAGGTTGACGTCATGCACTGATGTTGAGTAAACATGACGTCATGCACTGCACATTGAGTAAACATGACGTCATGCACTGCACGTTGAGTAAACACACAATGTAAAAATAACAACAGTCCTCCAAATGGATTACATGACATTGCCTAGTGTATTATCTTAATTAAATGAAACTGGTGTCGTTCCAAGTGGAATTCAATAATTCAACAGTGTAAGTTTCACTGAATGCATGAGCCCACCTTAAATCTTATTATGGATAAATGGTTTATCGCATGAGGCTTTCTTGAGTAGCTATCCTGTTAGGGCTAGCCAATGGCCACATACTGGCCAACTATAGCCAACCAATGGCCGTCTACTGGTTGACAGTAACTGACAAAAGGGTGCTAAGAAAATACACTGGGGAAACCCATAGTGTGGGAAAGTATCTTTCTTTGCAACCACATGCTAAGGAACTCTAAATGAAATAAGACTTGTTCCCTCTCACTCAGATCTCCACCTGGGAGTCATGCAAAAAATGGCCTGACTATGAGTAAACTACAGAGTTATAAGTCTAAAACTGTCACGTCATGTTTCTTTTTCAGCTAAATATAATGGGGTTTTTTACTTTCTTTCAGTTGAGTGAAATGCCATGCAATTGATGTTGGTTAATTTCCTTTTAACTAACATGGTCATCATTGTTGGAACTTTATAGCGAGACTGCTGCAATGAATTCAGATCTCTGTGGAATAATGTTTATGATTCAGAAACCTTTTCCATCATAACCTTGATCTGTAAAATGGTGTTTATAACTTTAGGGATATTTTTCTATTTCCATTGTTTGGTCTATAACTCTTCTTCATTGATACTGCATAACTGCATAATTATTTGTGGAAAATATGTCATTTGTGAGAGGACAAGTAAAGTAGCTGAATTCTATTGTCAATGTCAGCCCATGCACATTTCTACAGAAGAATTATTGGTGTTTCCCTACAGGCATTGGCAGACTCCCTTTACATCTTCTTTTGGTCACTTCAGTACCATTACATCTACTTTTGGCACTATTTACACTTTTAAACTGGACACAGCATGCCATTGTTTTGTGGAATTCATGAAGCCAGCCAGTGTGCATTGTTTGCAGTCCTGCAAAGCCAGATGGTGAAGACAATACGTTATCTACTACAGTTAGAGAAAACAGAGAGACATTCAGGTCATGTGGAAATCTTTCATGAAACTAATGACTTCCTCTGTCTTGTGATGCGCATTGTTCATATTGTCTGAACGTTCACTGAGCTAACTTGTTAATAGATACTTTTCCGTCTGGGTGTCTCTGGGGAGAGCTAGAGTAGTTCCAAGAACACTATTATAAACAAATAGTAATAGAGGATTTCTTGCCTGTATCTATTTTGGACAATCAATTCTATTATATTTGTTTGTTCAATTCTGTCTGTCTTCATTTTATATGTCTTTATTTGTATTTGATCAGTGTTGAATTGCTGTGTGGTTTGTAGTTAATTATCTTGTTAATAAATTATATTTAGCTATTATCAACACCCTCTAAATGTGTTCTTTATAACTAGGTTAAAAGGTTAGGATTAATAGTGGTGGTTTAATAATTAACAGGATGGACGTAGACCTTTCTAGAGGGTGTCCACTACACTTTTAGTCTTTTGGACGTGTGCCAGGTCAAGGCTATTCTGTAGTGTTCCTTTATAATACTGGGGATTACTCCGGGGAAGGGGGGTGCAGAGGTTACTCTTCCAGTCTGCTGCCCACAAGTTGAGAGAAGTGTATTAGACATTTAGTAATGGTAATATTCTCATAACTTAAGAGATCCTCTCTTAGTTTCCGATAACCTGTCACACACTCCGTACAATGTACAATCACCGTGCAATCACACTAAACAATGAATACACACTACACAAAGAATACGCACCACACGATGTATACACCATACAATAAATACTCACCATACAAGGTGTACGTACCGTACAAAGTATACACATAATACAGTGAATACACACCATACACAGGATACACACTATACAAAGTGTACACATCATAAAAGGAATACACAACACAGTATATATATATAAATCGTACAATGAAAAAACAATCATACAAACTATACTCACCATACAATGAATACACACTGTGCAATGTATAAACACTGTATAATATATGCACAGAATACAGTGTATATACATATTACAATGTACACACACACTACAGTGTATACATCTACAAAGTGTGCACACATGCAATATATATTCACAACACTATGCATACACACAACACAAATATAAGCACCATACAGTGAATACACACCTGACAACGTATCCACACAATACAATGTATGCACACCATAAATTTATCCATATCAAAAAAGCATACACAATACAATGTATTCAAACCAAACATGTATACACACCATACAATGTACTACACGATACAATGCATGCACACAATTCAATAAATACACACTATGCAATGATTATACACAATCCAATATATGCACACTAAAGTCTACACGAATGCTAGATCCAACTTTAAAATGGCGGCGCCAATATTTCTAGCCAGTGTTGCCAGATAATATAAAATTTAAGTTATCCTATTTTTACAATTTTTCAACCAAATTAAATAGAAATGATAAAATATGTATTTTAAATAATATCAATAATAGTATTAAGGTATGAATTTTCTTCCACCATAGTAAATACAGTTCTGCTCCTGTTCGCTACAACAAATCATTGCAAGTAACCTGCAATGCCATTAGTCTGACATTTGTAACGTGAGATGTCTGTGTGTATGGTTGTATGTGTGCATAGGTATGTATGTGTATTTGCATATGTGTGTGTATGTTTTAGCAACATGTCGAAATATTGTTAAACAAGGACTAATAATTAATGACTATGTTACAATTTAATTCGACACAATGACAGAAGAAAGCATCTTATTTGACTTTGTCATGATACGCTGCAATAATTCGCTACATGCTCAATGTTGTAGTAAAATGTTACATCTGTATGCTCTATTTCTCCTTCCATTAAGGAATATTTTGCTTCCCGAGTATAATTCGTCTTTAAATGTAATTCGCTACTTATCACTTTAATAACATTTTGATCATCGTGCAATATTTACTTATCTAATTGCTGAAAAGTAATTATTTGGAATTGCCTTCGTAATTTTCCACTCATCGTTACATAGCAAACTTTGGCCAATTGCAGTCAAGTACAAAGGTCAATCTTTTACAACCTTGGCCTTTTGTAGAGTACAGAGGTCGATCTTTTACAATCTTGACCTTTAGCAGTCAAGTACAAGTCCGGTTGTAGTCAATTACAAGACTGAATCTTTCACTCATTGGTCAGCTGAAATCCTCAACTCCACATCTACTAAATAGTACTAAAGGCGCGCCCTCTGACATTAAAGCAACTCCCTGGTCAGTGGCTTATCTACCCTGCCACCCTTCACACCTGATGCCAGAGAAATTGGAGAAATTTCATTTTCCTTCCTGTGCTGAACTTACGTTGACAAAATTTATTCTGTTCATCCGCTTGTCGGTTTATTTTCCTAGAGCTGCCAGCTAGTTGTGCTACGTCTAACTTCTCTGACAGTTCAGAAACATTGCTTTCAAATGTGTTCACAAAGATTTTCAAATGATGATTTTAAGATTTAAACATTTAATATATAATATAAAACAACAACCTGTGTTCTATTTATTAATGTGTGTGTGTATGTGTGTGTGTGTGTGTGTGTGTGTGTGTGTGTGTGTGTGTGTGTAGCACAAAAGCATTACACATTTAGATAGACAGATAGACAGGCAGGCAGGCAGACACAGACAGATAGATAGATAGATAGATAGATAGATAGATAGATAGATAGATAGATAGATAGATAGATAGATAGATAGATAGATAGATAGATAGATAGATAGATTGATAGATACTTATATGTGTTAGATTTTTTAAAATATCAAGTCTGATTATCCAAGTGTTTTCTAATATAAGTTATTGTTAATTTGTATTTCGTATTTTACAGAACATGACTGATGTGTACTAATCAAAATGGCGGAAGACATAAGAGATTTAGAGTGTGATGGAAGTGTGGCAAATAAGTGTAAATTGTCTATAAACAATGAGTAGTTCAGACGAGAGAGAGAGAGAGAGAGAGAGAGAGAGAGAGAGAGAGAGAGAGAGAGAGAGAGAGAGAGAGAGAGAGAGAGGCCTGTAAGCCGTAGTATTACTGAACAGGAAGAAAGTATTCCACACAGTAAATCTGAAAGCATGAATGAAAGAGCTATCAGCTGTAAGATGCATGAAAGAGCTATCAGCTGTAAGATGCATGAAAGAGCTATCAGCTGTAAGATGCATGACAGAGCTATCTGCTGTAAGATGCTTGAAAGTGCTATCAGTTGTAAGATGCATGAAAGAGCTATCAGTTGTAAGAGGCATGAAAGATCTATCTGCTGTAAGAGGCATGAAAGAGCTATCTGCTGTAAGATGAATGAAAGAGCTATCTGCTGTAAGATGCATGAAAGAGCTATCTGCTGTAAGATGAATGAAAGAGCTATCTGCTGTAAGATGAATGAAAGAACTATCAGCTAGCTGTAAGATGAATGAAAGAGCTATCTGCTGTAAGATGCATGAAAGAGCTATCTGCTGTAAGATGCATGAAAGAGCTATCTGCTGTAAGATGCATGAAAGAGCTATCTGCTGTAAGATGAATGAAAGAGCTATCAGCTAGTTGTAAGATGCAAGATGAATGAAAGAACTATCAGCTAGCTGTAAGATGTATGAAAGAGCTATCTGCTGTAAGATGCATGAAAGAACTATCAGCTAGCTGTAAGATGCATGAAAGAGCTATCTGCTGTAAGATGCATGAAAGAGCTATCTGCTGTAAGATGAATGAAAGAACTATCAGCTAGCTGTAAGAGGCATGAAAGAGCTATCTGCTGTAAGATGCATGAAAGAGCTATCTGCTGTAAGATGAATGAAAGAACTATCAGCTAGCTGTAAGATGCACGAAAGAGCTATCTGCTGTAAGATGAATGAAAGAACTATCAGCTAGCTGTAAGATGTATGAAAGAGCTATCTGCTGTAAGATGCATGAAAGAACTATCAGCTAGCTGTAAGATGCATGAAAGAGCTATCTGCTGTAAGATGAATGAAAGAACTATCAGCTAGCTGTAAGATGCATGAAAGAGCTATCTGCTGTAAGATGCATGAAAGAGCTATCTGCTGTAAGATGCATGAAAGAGCTATCTGCTGTAAGATGCATGAAAGAGCTATCTGCTGTAAGATGCATGAAAGAGCTATCTGCTGTAAGATGCATGAAAGAGCTATCTGCTGTAAGATGCATGAAAGAGCTATCTGCTGTAAGATGAATGAAAGAACTATCAGCTAGCTGTAAGATGCATGAAAGACCTATTGGCTGCGTGGGCGCGACGGAAGCATTGAGGAAAACGATACGTGAGCGCTAGCAAGATCGAGGATTAACCGATACTCCCGAGCTGCTGGCATGTCAAAATCCTTGACCGGAAGAAGGACTCATTTATTCCAGAATAACCATGATGTATCTTTAATAAGGCAAATGCATTGGTAAATACAGGATCTGCTCCCCTCCCCTCCCCCGGCCTTCCATAAGCTTGACATGCAGAAAACCATGTGCACTTACAGTTCATAACACTCTCTTGAGGGTTATTTTTTTGTTTCATCGGATTCATTTACTAAAGCATATTGTTGCCATCCTAACTTTGTGTTTTACTGAGAGTTCACAGTGGAATTTAAATGACAAGATTCCTGACTGGACAGATTCCCTGATGAAATTATTCGGCAGAATGTTTCACTCTGCATTTATTCAAATTAAAGTCACAATGTTTTATTATGAAAGTTATAGGCAGCAATAATATTTATGTTACAGAGACAGCGAAGCGTAAATGACTTTTAAGATTGATTTGTGTAGTGATGTATGCTTAATGAATAGCATACAACATTGATTTGTGTAGTGATGTATGCTTAATGAATAGCATACAACATTGATTTGTGTAGTGATGTATGCTTAATGAATAGCATACAACATTGATTTGTGTAGTGATGTATGCTTAATGATTAGCATACAACATTGATTTGTGTAGTGGTGTATGCTTAATGATTAGCATACAACATTGATTTGTGTAGTGGTGTATGCTTAATGATTAGCATACAACATTGATTTGTGTAGTGGTGTATGCTTAATGAATAGCATACAACATTGATTTGTGTAGTGATGTATGCTTAATGAATAGCATACAACATGATTTGTGTAGTGATGTATGCTTAATGATTAGCATACAACATTGATTTGTGTAGTGATGTATGATTAATGATTAGCATACAGCATTGATTTGTGTAGTGATGTATGCTTAATGAATAGCATACAACATTGATTTGTGTAGTGATGTATGCTTAATGAATAGAATATAACATTGATTTGCGTAATGAAGTATGATTAGAGACGGAATAGCATACAACATTGATTTGTGTAGTGAGGTATGATTATTCCACTGGTTGATGTGTCTGGATGCGTGCATATATGTGTAGGAATATATGGATGCGTAAATTCGACAATCACTTGTGCATTAATTTCAATACAAGTAATATTTCGTTTTTGTTTAATCTCTTTTATATGTGCAGTGGTTATAGTACATGGTTTTGTTCAATCTATCAATCATTTTATGTGTATAGTGGGTATAGTCTATCGTTTTCTTCAGTGTCATTTATATACGCAGTGGGTATAGTATATCGTTTTGTTCAATCTCATTTATATACGCAGTGGGTATAGTATATCGTTTTGTTCCATCTCATTTATATACGCAGTGGGTATAGTATATCGTTTTGTTCCATCTCATTTATATACGCAGTGGGTATAGTATATCGTTTTGTTCAATCTCATTTATATACGCAGTGGGTATAGTATATCGTTTTGTTCAATCTCATTTATATACGCAGTGGCTATAGTATATCGTTTTGTTCAATCTCATTTATATACGCAGTGGGGATAGTATATCAGTTTGTTCCATCTCATTTATATACGCAGTGGCTATAGTATATACAACAATCTATGACTGGTTACGGTTTTTTGAAGTCACGACTTCCTTGAATGAGGCTTCCCATGCAGACTCTGAGCTCGTGAGGGAACCTCAGTTTAATCCACTCCCTTTCCCTGAGTGAAACTTTTCATTCTTGTAACGTTGCTATAACGACGTCTGCTCGCCTGTCAAGAGATTTGATTATACACATAATAGTGTTATTAGGATTAATTAGACTCCTTCATCTATAAGGGGGCGGTCTTTAATCAGCCTGATCTCACTCTGCTAATGCTCGGCAATTTTAGTTTGAACTCTCTTATCTAATCTTCATTGTTGTTTTTTTCCTTTGATCAAACTTGCGTTCTCAACTATGAGCCTGTCAGCCGCATTGTCACGAAGACCAATTTTCGGCGGGGGTGTGCGGTGGGGTTCTCTTGTCTGAAATTGTTCTTCAAATATCGAGTCAATATTTTAACCGCGTTTGGGTCGATTAAGTTTTTTCCTCTTGGTGCGTGTTTACGATGCGTGTGAATGCTCATGCATGCGTGTGAATGTGTGCGTGTGACACTGAGTGTATTGTAGTGTTTTGGGTGTACACATTTGTATGCGTGTGGTGTGGTTATGTAGTTCTGTATGTGGTGTGTGGTTATGTAACTGTGCGTGTGATGTGGTTATGTAGATGTGTATGTATGCGCGTGGTGTGCTTAGGTAATTGTGTATGCGTGTGGTGTATTTATCTTGTTGAATGTATGCGTGTGGTGTGGTTATGCGTGCGGTGTGGCTATGCGTGTGATTTGGTTTTAATTATGTATGTGTATGGTGTATTTATGTTGTTGAATGTGTGTCTATGTGGTGTGGTTATATATTTGTGTATATATGTGTGCTGTGGTTATGTAGGTGTGTATGTATGTGTGTGCTGTGGTTATGTAGCCGTGTGTATGCGTGTGGGTGTGGTTATGTAATTGTGTATGTTTGTCGTTATGTTCTTGAGAGTGTGTGTGTATGTGGTGCAAGGCTATATAATTCTATGTGTGGTGTGGTTATGTTGTTGAGTATGTGACGGGTGTAGTGATGTAGTGTGTCTTGTTGAGTGTGTAGTGTGTGGTATGGTTACATTATTCAGTGTGTATGTGTTGGTGTGGTTATGTAGTTGTGTGTGGTGTGTGGATATGTAGTTGTGTGTGGTGTGTGGATATGTAGTTGCATGTGTATGGTGTGGTTATGTAACTATGGGTATCTCTGATTGTATGTGTAGCTGTGCGTGTGGCATAGTCATGTAGTTGTGTGTTTATGTGTGAGGTGTGGTTTGTTATGTACACTTGTGCGCGTGTATAAACAGAAAAACGTGTTTATGCGTGTAATTGCGTGTGGGTTGCGCGTGCTTGCTTACGCATCAATTTCACCGTATTCGAATGAGTTAATGTTTATGTGTAGGCTTATGTGTATTTGCCTGTGCTTTGTGAGGTTTGAATTAGACGTGTATTTGTGCGAATTGGTGTGTGAGAGTGTGTGCGTGTGAGTCCTTGTGTAAATTTATTGTGCGTTTATTAGTGTGTGTGTGTGCGTGCGAATGTGCGTGCGTGCGTGCGTGCACGTTTGATAGAAAGCGGAAAAGGGACTATGTCAATAAAACTAGTTTTGTCTGCCAAAGAAGATTAAGAGCCGTAAAAGACAAGTCATCGCTTTAGTCCTTAACAACAGAAATGAAATATTACCCGTGTGGGCCCGAGGCCTCTCAAATCATCCACGTCATTGTTCCATGGCCTTCCACGAAAGACAAAACAAGCATCGTAAATACAGAGATGGAGAAAGAAAAAAAGGATGAAAAAATAATCCATTAGGCATTTTTATTTAGTGCCAGCGGTACATCTTGTGCTATTGGACAAGAACAGAAAGAACTGAATATATGCGTCAATCATGTTATTACCTGAACAAAAATTGCACTGACACGCTGGAGAACACGAGATAGATTTATAATTAGTTGAAGAAATGACAATACAAAACATTTTTTTTGTTGTTGTTGCTGTCACAAGTCTGATAAAAATGTCCGACCTGATGACCCACATTGCCTTGTTTACTTCAAATTCGAATATTTGAAACCCTTGGCCCTTTGTTCAAAGCTTCCTTTTTCTAGGTGCTTCTAGAACAGGTCAAGATGTTATGTAACTTTAGGACCATTGTCCAGTTCTCGAACCAACCACATGCTTTGCGAACAGTCACGTGATACGCAATATACCTTTCTATATATGTACCCACACGCTTCCGCTCCCTCACTTCGAGCACATTTTAGCTAATTCCATCAGCTTACTCGGGTCGTGAGAGGCAGCCGGCGCCATAGAGAATCAAGGTACCCTTCGACTTCTCTCAAAGGTATCATTTTATTTAATAGTATTTGCCTATGTATTGTTTAAGTATGTATTTGTGCTATGTATTATATGATTTCCATATACACTTGAGCATGGTTCAGAGAAATAGCTGAAAACCTATATGTTACGGAATATAAATTTATTGTAACCATTTTTCCATTTCTGTACTTTAATTTATATTGTTAATTCACTAAGAGCCAGAATGCTGCGCTCGATATGAATTCTTCATGTAATTCAATTATTGCGTGTAATTTTAATTGTAAATTGTGAAGCGCTCTGTCGGTTTGAATTACCTCTTTGTATGAACATTAATTTAACGTTGTATCTATTTTATTGCTTCATACGTCATGACTGTTAAATGGAACACATGTGAGACGATTATATTTTTTCTAAAATCTAATTGTAAGCGACGCGAAGTCGAAACTCTTTGTTCAGCGCATTTAATTGAGCCATGCCCAAGTAGGACCTGTTAGGTTGAGAATTATATCCAAACACGTTGCATCCACAGGTCGGCTCATGGTTCATGTTCACCATGCCTCACCTGCATTAGCTTATTGGTATAAGCGTGTCGAAATCCACTCTGAGGGCCATGCTGCAAAAATTCCAGTTCCTAGCCACTAACAAAGGGACATCATTCCTTATGCACCACGTGTGTCGTTAAAGGGGGACTGAGGGAACGAACCGGCATGACTGAGTGTTGAGACCAAGGATACAAGAATAGAGCTAAGTGCAAAATCAAGTGTACAGATCTCAAAGGAACACTTTTCTGGCAATTTAGATTGACAAAAATCAGGCATAGGCGCGTAAAGACAGAGTGAAGACTATTCGCGTTGCATTCGATTTATTGTTAATTTGTTAAACCTTATTAAATCTTATTTTCTTTGTTAAATACCTCTTAGTAGTTGATTTCTATGCACAATAGACCAATTAGATTAATTCTTAGATTTGAATGGGGGCGGATGAGCAGAAAGATTGATGACGAGTGCATATTAATTTAGAGGGACTTAACTGTTTTCAAATCTAGCTAAAAGTTCGCAGTTTATTAGTCTGTAAATTTGTCGTCTGAACTACAAGACGCACTTTTAATTAGTCAGATAATAAATTGAGCAACCAGTCTGCGTAGAATATGAGAGGAAGAATTAATTATATTTAAAGTCTTTTAATTATTCTAAGCAGGGTCTTTAAATAAATACTGGAAACGTAACAAGTGTGGGTCGTCGCGGGATTGATATGTATTAAATTGTAAATTGTAACATTTTTCATACATAGGGCGTATCATAACCTAGAAACGAACGAACGAACAGAATTGCCAATTGTTCTTTTGATTTTTGTATCACTGATTTTCTTTGCTTTTGTTGTGACATGTGCATGTATTCTTTTGCAGAGTAGCGTGCATGTTAGTTAATGTTGATATATTTAAGCGTAGTTAAATATGTCATGTTAGCTATTGAATGATTTATTTAGTATTGTGTTACTGAGTACTTCATTGTGAGGAGTCGAAGGTTATACCGCCAGCTAGGAGAGTTATCGGTAGTAACAGACTTCGGACTATTATATTTAGGGTGCTAGATATAATGTGTAATGTTGTATGGTAGGAGCCGTGACATTACGAAAGTCTTGGAACAGCGGACACTGTGACAAGCAGGTGAAACGTGTAAGAGTTAACGCGTAATTTATTTCGGAAGGTGTTCTGAGTAAATTAAATAATTTTTGTAAGGTTGTAGCCTAAAAGTTATTTTCGGGATAAGCGGAGTTATCGCCGACGGTTAAAACACACAATTCACGAGAGACATTTCATTGTAGCCAGCGCGCTAAGACAGTAAAATGGATCGCAAACAGGTTCTCGAAGACCTGAAAGAAACCGGTATCATGCTAGGATATCAGGGTGACGAACTGACTAGCTACATTAAAACTGAGCTAGAGAAAGCGGACAAAGAGAGACAAGAGATAGAAAGGGAAGAACGGTTAGCTGCCCGCGAAGCAAAAAAATTAGAGGCTGAAAGACTAGCCGACATCGAAACAAAACGTATCGCAGCGGACACAGAAGCCAAACGCATCGCCGCAGACGCGGAAATAAAACGGTTAGAATGGGAAGTAAAGAAACTAGAAGTTACCAATCCAAACCGTGATCGCAGAAGCAGTGGTGATTCGCGTTCTAGCGATGGAAATAATCACAGTAGAATTGAAAACATCATTCCAAAGATAAATATGGTCCCATTTGATGAGAACAAAGATCAAATAGACGCGTATTTAAAAACGTTTGAAAAGTTAGCCAGAGCAACGAACATTCCAGCGGAACATTGGGCGATAAATTTATCGGGGTTATTGCAGGGCAGTGCGAAAAACGAGTTCAATAAGCTTAGCGATTCTGAGTCAGATAATTACGACACAGTCAAGGCCGCATTATTGAAACGTTACAAACTCACAGCAGATACATACCGACGTAAGTTTAAACAGGCCACTAAAGCCAGTTCAGAGACGCACGCACAGTACATACGACGCGTAGCTGACTTGTTCCAAAGATGGATAGATCTAGCCGAAACTCCACAGACGTACGCAGGTCTTAGGGATGAAATGGTAAAAGACCATATTCTCGGGTCATACAAATCAGATCTACTGATTCACTTAGCAATAAGGGAAAAATCTACGCTAGAGGAGATAGGCAACGCCGCCGATCGCTTTGATGACGCACATTCTCAATTCTCGAACGCACACGCGAACAACAAGTCTCGACCGAACGAACCGCAGACTCGAAAGGATAAGAAAAATGACGGGAAGGCACCTAGTGAGCGTGATGATAAAACATCTAAACCCGACACTAAAACCAAGTCTGACAAACAGAAAGATAAAAAGAATCTTGCATGTTACACTTGTGGTGATAGTGGCCATTTTTCACGAACATGTCCTGAAAAGAAAACAGCTAAAGTTTATGCAGTAGAAAGTCATACACCTAAAACGGAAAAGTCGAATCGAACACCAGTACAGGCAAACGGTCACGATACAATCGCTTTGCTTGATACAGGGTGTGAGCTAGACGCTATTGTAAATGCATCATTAGTTAACCGTACCGACTACACAGGGGAGACAATCTCTGTCACCTTTGCAAACGGCGAACAAGACATTTTACCAGTAGCTGAAGTCTCGATTGTTTCAGACTTTGTAGAAGGAACAGTCAAAGCGGCAGTTATGGAAAACTCACCGCATGACGTGATCCTTGGTTGCAAGTATGTTTTGCCGTGCAAAAAACAAACTTCAACCGAACCACCACTGGTTAACGCTGTAACCAGAGCAGCGAGTAGTAAAGACAAATCTGTAACTGCACCGATGTCTGCCGCACCAGCCGTAGATAAAGCAACAGTTAGCGAGATTAAAATATTACAAGCTGAGGACGAAACACTAGACAAGTTACGCAGACAAGCTGTACTTGTTAGTGACGTCAACACTGACGATTCGAATAAGAAAGCGTGCATTATTCTGAAAAAGGGTTTATTGTACCGCTATTCGAAAGTGGGAGACGAATTTCGGAAACAATTAGTCGTTCCACAAACCAAACGAAATGACGTATTACGATTAGGTCATGAGAGTCTTTTTGGTGCACACATGGGTGTACAAAAAACAACTAGTCGTATTAC
Source organism: Sinotaia quadrata (assembly GCA_028829895.1). NCBI lineage: Eukaryota > Metazoa > Mollusca > Gastropoda > Architaenioglossa > Viviparidae > Sinotaia > Sinotaia quadrata. The sequence goes on from CM054184.1 coordinate 12,271,244, forward strand.
AAGTGAGTTTTATTGGCCGGACATCACTGCCGATATCCGTAGATTCGTGTTAAGTTGCGACACATGCCAGAGAACACAGTCTAAAAATTCAATCAGACCCGCACCGTTAGGAGAGCCTGAACTGATCAGTGAACCCTACAAGCGCGTAGCATTGGATTTGATTGGGCCTATAATACCCACATCAACGAGAGGTAATCGATACGTGCTGACCACTATTGATTACGCAACAAGATTCGCCGACGCAGTACCATTGAAAAATATTGATACTGAAACTGTCGCCGAAGCCCTTTTCGGTCTTTGGAGTCGTGTTGGTATTCCTACTGAAATTTTGACAGATCAGGGGAGTCAATTCATAGGCAACGTAATGAAGGAAGTAAATCGTTTACTTTCCATCAAACATCTTACTTGCACACCATACCACCCCCAGGCAAATGGTCTGATTGAAAAATACAATGGGACATTAAAAACAGCACTTAAAAAGCTCGCCACAGATAAACCGAAAGACTGGGACAGATACATCCCTGCCCTACTATTTGCATATAGGGAGGTGCCACAATCTTCCACCGGGTTTTCACCATTCGAGCTACTTTACGGACGTACTGTACGCGGACCGATGATGATTTTGAAGGCACTTTGGACTGATGAAAAGACAGATGACGAAGTTAAAACAACTTATACATATGTCACTGACTTAAGAAACCGTCTTGAAACTATAGGCAAGATAGCACGGGAAAACTTGACGATAGCTCAGTCTAGACAGGCAGAATACTACAATAAGCACACCAAACCTAGAGAATTTGAAGTTAATGACAAAGTGTTACTGTTGCTTCCTGAAGCACATAACAAACTTCAGATGAAATGGAAGGGGCCCTTTGTAGTTACCGCCAAGCTAGGGGGACTGAACTATAAGGTGCAGACAGGAAAGAGAGAGAAAATCTTTCATGTTAACCTACTCAAAAAGTACATAAGCCGTGAGGATCAAACCACTCAAGCTGATTTTGTCGTAGCGACGATAGTTACAGAAGACGAGGGGGATACTGATTGCGTCACTGGTACCTTACCAAACTGTCCTCTACAGACGGACGAAACTGTCAAAGACGTTAGGGTAAATGAAGCCTTGACAGAAAGACAGAAAAAAGAAGTGAATGAATTGCTTAATGAGTTCTCATCTACTCTGACAGACAAACCAGGGTTGACAGACTTAATAGAATTTTCACTGAAGCTGACTGACAACAAACCGATACGTTTGAAGCCGTATCCGTTGCCACACGCTAAGATAGATGACGTTAGACGTGAGATTAAGACTATGCTAGATCTAGGGGTCATAGAGAAGACTGACAGTGCCTACGGATCACCCATCGTGTTGATTAAAAAACGTGATAACTCGTTCCGTTTTTGCGTAGACTATCGCAAACTCAATCAAGTGACAGAGTTTTGTGCCGAGCCTCTCCCTGATCCGGATCTCATCTTCACTAAGCTAGCTAACGCTCATTACTATACCAAAATAGATTTGTCACGCGGTTTTTGGCAAATCAAGGTCAAGGACACTGATCGACACATACTAGCTTTCACTACACCAGTAGGAAACTACACATGGGAAGTTATGCCTTTCGGAGTTTCAAACGCTCCAAGCATTTTTTCTAAAATGATGCGGTCATTGTTAGAACCACTGTACGGACGCGGAGTTGAGAACTTCATGGATGATTTAATTCTAGGCACCCAGACATGGGAGGAGCACTTAACACTCTTACGAGATGTGCTAGCCAGATTAAAGCAAGCCAACCTCACTGCCCGCCCTACGAAGTGTGAAATAGCACAATTCTCCTTAGACTTCTTGGGACACAAGTTGAGTCATGGAACTATGTCGCCAAGTGAAGCTAAGATAGCACAACTTAAGGACACTTCACAACCGCTAACAAAAACACAAGTTAGAAGTTTTCTTGGTCTTGCTAACTACTACAGAAAATTCGTACCAGATTTTAGTGCCATTGCATGTCCTCTGACTGACTTGACACGTAAGAATATGCCTACAAAAGTAGTGTGGACTGATGCATGCCAAAACGCTTTTGACACACTGAAATCTAGACTGACTTCAGATTTAATTGTTAAACTGCCAGATTTGACAAAACCATTCTTGTTAAGGACTGATGCTAGCAACACAGGATTAGGAGCAGTGTTATTACAAGAACACAATGACACCAAACACCCAGTTGCATATGCAAGCCGTAAACTCACAACTACTGAACAGAAATATTCCACCAGTGAAAAGGAATGTCTTGCAATAGTTTGGGCCATAAAAAAGTTCGAAAACTATTTGTACGGAAAAACCTTTGTCATTGAGTGCGATCACCAGCCGTTGGCCTTTCTCGGACAGGCGCAATTTACGAACAGCCGTTTAATGCGTTGGTCTTTGTTTCTGACACAGTATGACGCAAATATTCATTACATCAAAGGGTCTTTGAATGTTGGCGCAGATTACATGAGTCGTGCTTGATGCCATCAAGTGCCGGTACTGATAGAATGTTGTTTAATCAATTAACTGAACCCTACGGATTCCTTCCTGTAAATATGAAATATAGTTGCACACTTTATTTCTAGGAATGTTGAATTTTTTTTGGTGTAAATTTTTCTTCATTGTGGACTTCTACATTTTATCATACATAATTTGTAGGAGGCATTTTATCTTTGGTAAGATAAACGCCTCAAAAGCAAGGGGGTGTCACAAGTCTGATAAAAATGTCCGACCTGATGACCCACATTGCCTTGTTTACTTCAAATTCGAATATTTGAAACCCTTGGCCCTTTGTTCAAAGCTTCCTTTTTCTAGGTGCTTCTAGAACAGGTCAAGATGTTATGTAACTTTAGGACCATTGTCCAGTTCTCGAACCAACCACATGCTTTGCGAACAGTCACGTGATACGCAATATACCTTTCTATATATGTACCCACACGCTTCCGCTCCCTCACTTCGAGCACATTTTAGCTAATTCCATCAGCTTACTCGGGTCGTGAGAGGCAGCCGGCGCCATAGAGAATCAAGGTACCCTTCGACTTCTCTCAAAGGTATCATTTTATTTAATAGTATTTGCCTATGTATTGTTTAAGTATGTATTTGTGCTATGTATTATATGATTTCCATATACACTTGAGCATGGTTCAGAGAAATAGCTGAAAACCTATATGTTACGGAATATAAATTTATTGTAACCATTTTTCCATTTCTGTACTTTAATTTATATTGTTAATTCACTAAGAGCCAGAATGCTGCGCTCGATATGAATTCTTCATGTAATTCAATTATTGCGTGTAATTTTAATTGTAAATTGTGAAGCGCTCTGTCGGTTTGAATTACCTCTTTGTATGAACATTAATTTAACGTTGTATCTATTTTATTGCTTCATACGTCATGACTGTTAAATGGAACACATGTGAGACGATTATATTTTTTCTAAAATCTAATTGTAAGCGACGCGAAGTCGAAACTCTTTGTTCAGCGCATTTAATTGAGCCATGCCCAAGTAGGACCTGTTAGGTTGAGAATTATATCCAAACACGTTGCATCCACAGGTCGGCTCATGGTTCATGTTCACCATGCCTCACCTGCATTAGCTTATTGGTATAAGCGTGTCGAAATCCACTCTGAGGGCCATGCTGCAAAAATTCCAGTTCCTAGCCACTAACAAAGGGACATCATTCCTTATGCACCACGTGTGTCGTTAAAGGGGGACTGAGGGAACGAACCGGCATGACTGAGTGTTGAGACCAAGGATACAAGAATAGAGCTAAGTGCAAAATCAAGTGTACAGATCTCAAAGGAACACTTTTCTGGCAATTTAGATTGACAAAAATCAGGCATAGGCGCGTAAAGACAGAGTGAAGACTATTCGCGTTGCATTCGATTTATTGTTAATTTGTTAAACCTTATTAAATCTTATTTTCTTTGTTAAATACCTCTTAGTAGTTGATTTCTATGCACAATAGACCAATTAGATTAATTCTTAGATTTGAATGGGGGCGGATGAGCAGAAAGATTGATGACGAGTGCATATTAATTTAGAGGGACTTAACTGTTTTCAAATCTAGCTAAAAGTTCGCAGTTTATTAGTCTGTAAATTTGTCGTCTGAACTACAAGACGCACTTTTAATTAGTCAGATAATAAATTGAGCAACCAGTCTGCGTAGAATATGAGAGGAAGAATTAATTATATTTAAAGTCTTTTAATTATTCTAAGCAGGGTCTTTAAATAAATACTGGAAACGTAACAGTTGCTAAATGCGTTTGTGCGGCCAATGTTTATTTGAGGACAGGAATAGATCGCATGCACTAGTTGCTGGGCGTTTCGTGGAATGGTTTCGTGTCGGTGTTCCAGGATTTTTTTGATTGTTCTCACCATGATTAATAAGAACCAGGTCGATATTTAAGTTCTTTTCTATTCTGTTCTCACCATAATTAGTAAGAACCATGTCAATATTCTTGTTCTGTTCTGTTTTCACCATGATTAGTAAGAACTATGTCGATGTTGTAGTTATCTTCTATTTTCAACTGATTATAAGAACTTTTAATCCCGTTATACTCAGCAGTTTAACATAATGTGTTTGTAATATTCACCACCGTGTGCCTGCTTTTCCGATTTCGATATGACCCCATTTCACCTGCAAAACTACGAATCTTGTTGAGATTTGCCTTATTATGACCCTTCTGTTAGCAACCACTGTCTACTTTGTTATTGCAACGTTGTGGACATTGATATAGCAACAGTGTGAACTTTGTTAGGGAAATACTGTAAGAATATTTTTAGCAACTCTGTAAACATTGCTAATGTAAAACGGTAAACCTTGTCATAAGAAAAGTGTGAATTTTGCATTAACAGTGTGAATCTTGTTATTGCCAGGCTGTGATCCTTGCTGCTCTATGTATTTCTTACAGGGAACGTTTCGCCTGGGTTTGTTGCTCACAACGCTGTGTATTTTTTAAGGGAGGGTTTCGCCTGGGTTTGTTTCTCACAATGCTGCGTATTTCTTACAGGGAGGGTTTCGCCTGGGTTTGTTGCTCACAACGCTGTGTATTTCTTACAGGGAGGGTTTCGCCTGGGTTTGTTGCTCACAACGCTGTGTATTTCTTACAGGGAGGGTTTCGCCTGGGTTTGTTGCTCACAACGCTGTGTATTTCTTACAGGGAGGGTTTCGCCTGGGTTTGTTGCTCACAACGCTGTGTATTTCTTACAGGGAACGTTTCGCCTGGGCTTGTTGCTCACAAAACTATACATTTCTTACAGGGAACGTTTCGCCTGGGCTTGGTGCTCACAAAACTATGCATTTCTTACAGGGAACGTTTCGCCTGGGCTTGGTGCTCACAAAGCTATGTCTTACTTACACGATACGTTTTGCGATTGTTACACCCTGTAACACCACCGTTTTGCGTCTTTCCACACGGAACTACATATTTTTGTCACACTCTTGTACAAACCTTTGAGTTATATTTTAAACAACACTTTGAATTTTGCTCACTGGCATGAAGGGCCTTGCCAGGGAGAATTTTAATATTGGACTTTGAACATTTACGATCGCTTACAATGCTCGCTGGTTTCGTGAACGGAAATTATTATACGCAAACCTGTTTCAGCGTGTAGAGAATTTCTGAAAGCCCAAATTATGCGTCGCATTTCACCCATTTCGAACGGATTTCTTTCGACCAACGTTTTAAGTTCTATCGCATCTAACATTATACACTTCTCATATCCTTAATAACGGGCTATCTTTTATCCCATAATGTGGGCCTTTATCTCCATCAATACGGTTCTTCATACATCAATAAATATGGGCCTTCTTACATCCATCAATAGGAGAAATCATTATAGGCCTTCTTACATCCATCAATAAGAGTCTTCTTACATAAATCAATAAGATCCTTCGTACATCCATCAATAAAGCTTCTTACTTCCATCAATGGTGAACTTACATCCATCAGTTTTAGTCTTCTTATATCCAAAAATATTTTGCTCAACACCATGTTTAATATTCTGAACAATATTACAACCAAACACATCCAACGTTACAGGATTATTAATTTGCCCACCACCGTGTTTAATATTCTCAACAGTATGGGCCATAATTCAATATAATGGAACTTGTGTTTCCAGTACCTTCTCGACCATATTATTCCTAACAATGTTTCCAGGTCTTTTTGAACAGGTCATTAATTTTGCAAATTTTGACTTCGTTCACCCGGCATTATAGTTTCCCTTTCACCCAGCATTGAATCGTTTCCTGCCAATGGCAGATGAAGGTGGAGAAAATCAGAAATCTTAAGGTCTGACCCGTCCTAGTGTTCTAATAAACATCTATTACTGCCCCGCGCGTCAGTAATTGAATCCTACTCAATACTTAGACGAACTTTCCCTTTCGTTCTAAAAGCCGAACATCCTAGTCGACCACATGATTTAACGACACCCCCACACCACCACTTTGTTAATTTTTCATCCAAGGTCAATCAGTCGCATGTGCTGGCGTTTTGCCCTCTTGACACTTAACAGCTGATAGAGGGTTAATTTGAAAGTGGGGAGATATTTTCGACCCGGCACCTAAACCATTTGCCAACAGCGTTTTACTGAGGCGATCGAAAAAAGTTATGTTTGAGCCGAGACGTGAGTGGTTGTTGTATCGTCAAGGGAGATTCATTTACAGTTTTACACCCACCTTTCGAAATTTACCTCACCTTCGCACCCTCGTCGAATTCTGCAACGAGACACATGCTGCGCAACTTCTCACGTAGGCTACTCAAGTATATTGTTGCTTGTCCTCAAGGGGGAGGTAATTTGAAAAATGATCTTCTGAAGCACTACTAAAGATTAGCGTAACCGCCACCACCACGTTCAAAATAGGAAATAAAAGAATAAAATCCTTCGGAAAATTTTCACATTTCTCGAATTAGCAATTTACAGGAAACATTCACACAGATCATTTATATTTACAACACAAATAATGAGTTTTAATCTCTGCTAAAGTTTGCAACAGTTTTCAGGAGATGAGTGTGTGTCATTGTGTGTGTGTGTTTGTGTGTGTGTGTGTGTGTGTGTGTGTGTGTGTGTGTGTGTGTGTGTGTGTGTGTGTGTGTGTGTGGAGGATGTTTTTATTTGGAACAATCGGTTGCTATTTTTATTAATCATATGCTCATTAATATTTAATTGAGGTGGGTGGGTTGGAGGAATATAATTTGACGTGTGAGGAGAGCGGAAGGCTGGTTTTAGTAAAAAAAAAAAAAAAAAAAAAAAAAAAACATGTCAAAGGTCAGCAACGGTTTGGAGTTCAAGCTTTACGGTGGCATGCAGCTTCTAATGCCCGGTTCTAAAGATGGCACTCTTGCCACAATTCTGATTATCTTTTTGTAGATACCACAGACTAATATTAAAAATATATGCCAACGAGATTGATTTAAAAGTTTTTTTTTTTAATTCTGACAAAGTGTTGCAACAATCTAAATCAACTCTTCTCTCAACTCGAAAGTAGAGGGGAGGGGGGTATCAGGGAAGGGAGGGTAGATTTCAGGAAAGAAGGAACATATGTGACTATACAAAAAAATATCTTTCCGTTTGTGACAAAGTATGTGACCCTTTCCTTATATTTAAATTTAATTGTTTTATAAACTGTTAAATTGTCAGAGTAACCCGACCTTGGGCAATCCTTATGACGGTATTTTTTTTAAGTGAATGGACATATCTATCGGATCATAACCATCTATCTACACTCCGAACTATTATCAATTTTTTTTTTAATCTGAAAGATTATTTTCAATTTCTATTCCTACGTGTACTGGACGTTTGATGTTTCAATCATTATTTTAATCAGTAGATACTGTTCCTAAAATAAAACACGAACGAAATGTTTTTGATAATGTCAATATTAAAGAAATGTTTTATCTGACGTTGCTGAGTGACAGAGGATTGTGACGGGAAGGTGTTCGCGATTGTACTATTAATAGCAGTCTGTGTGGTCGCGGTCGATGAGGGTGTATTTGAAGAGTGGGCGATTTGTACGTTACGTAAGGAAGAGTGGGCCATTTGTACGTTACGTAAAGCTTCATTGCAAATGTTGAGTGTAGTTTTTGTGTGCATGTTGCGTATTATTCTTCTGCTTATATTGCATGTAGCTTATTTGTCCTGTCTCTGTCTTGCTGCTTATTGCATTTTGTCTTGCTGCTTGTTGCTTTTTGTCTTGTTGCTTGTTGCTCTTTGTCTTACTGCTTGTTGCTCTTTGTCTTGTTGCTTGTTGCTCTTTGTCTTACTGCTTGTTGCTCTTTGTCTTGTTGCTTGTTGCTCTTTGTCTTACTGCTTGTTGCTCTTTATCTTGTTGCTTGTTGCTTTTTGTCTTGTTGCTTGTTGCTCTTTGTCTTACTGCTTGTTGCTCTTTGTCTTGTTGCTTGTTGCTCTTTGTCTTACTGCTTGTTGCTCTTTGTCTTGTTGCTTGTTGCTCTTTGTCTTACTGCTTGTTGCTCTTTATCTTGTTGCTTGTTGCTCTTTGTCTTGTTGCTTGTTGCTCTTTGTCTTACTGCTTGTTGCTCTTTGTCTTGTTGCTTGTTGCTCTTTATCTTGTTGCTTGGTGCTCTTTGTCTTGTTACTTGTTGCTCTTCTACCATTCAACAGAGTGCAAGAAAGATCAAGTGGTCTCGTCACGTGCTCAATCATGGTCCCCAGCATTTCATCGCCTAGTCGAAACACTATACATCTTCACAGATTGGGTGTAAATTACGTGCATGCCTAAGGGCTTACCTCGCTTTCCACTTCCTCTAGCGTGCGAACATTCGCAAACTTCAACCCTCAACAACAAAAAAAAATTCGTGCATAGCAAACTTCAACCCTCAACAACAAAAAAAACCTCGTGCATAGCAAACTAAACGGATGATCAATTACAACGTCCTCAATTACTTTTTTTAAAATAAACTGGCTCCTAAATTTTTTTCAAGGGACTGCCTGTAGAAGAAGATAAAGTATATGATCTTTCTTAAATGAAAAGTACATTTTCTCGTTTCATTTACGTCAGATTAAGACTCGGAACAATTATAGCGAGCTTTGTGACGTCACGGAAATAACTGAGGGCAAATAAATGAAAGAAAAGTAACTTTCGATTTAGACGTTGGTGATCATGATGCAGCGCTGCAAGTCTGAAACAAATCAGGTAAATTTCTATAATTTCAGGCCAGGTATGCAATCTCTGCCATCCATTGAATATGTTGGTATGATGGTTATATGTATATAGGTGTTCTTTTAATGGATTTATATAGTTATTTTCATTTTTATGTAGGTAGATATATTTATAGTGGCTATATAATGTGTAATTATTTTTTGTTTATTTATGTCTGTGACGGTTCTTGGAATATTCGTGGTTGTTCTTATAAATCTGTTGTGATATTAATGCATCTGTATTCTTTTGTGCTTAATAATCTAAACATGCATTGTATAGGTATATAATTATATATATATATATATATATACTTATATGAGTTTGTGCATATATGTGTGAATTTAGTATTGGTATTGTAGAAGTTAGTGTATGATTTTACATATTGTTATAAATATGTCTAACAGATTTGTACTTTTCTTATACATATAATATTGTTGGTATTTTATACAAGAAAGTGCTTGATAAGCAGTTTTAGTATATAGTCGTCTTGTGGAAAAGTTTCTGATTCCAACCTGAAAACGCGTGCGCGCGCACACATGTGCAAGTACGCATAGACACGCACATACAAATACACACACGTACATTTACAAAAGCACTCACAAATTCACCCGCATAGATACACACGCACAAATACATAAGCACACGCACAATCACAAATATGCACTCACAAACACATGCACATATATGCACACGCAAAATACATGTACGAGATAGATAGATAGATAGATAGATAGACAGACAGACAGACAGACGGATGGATGGATGGATGGATGGATGGACGGACGGACGGGCGGGTGGGCGGGCGGGAGGGCGGACGGGCGGGCAGAAAGACAGACAGAGAGATAGATAGGCAGACAGACGGACCGATGGGCGGGCGGGAGGGCGGACGGGCGGACAGAAAGACAGATAGATAGATAGATAGATAGATAGATAGATAGATAGATAGATAGATAGATAGATAGATAGATAGATAGATAGATAGATAGATAGATACTAACAGAAAAGTTAAACAACGAGCTAGATGACTATAATGTCACGAAAGTGATTCCCATGCCAGTTCCTTGCTCCGGACTTTGACCTGCCGAAAGAAAACCTAAGCACAAGACTGGCAGAAAAAGTGACATTAAAAGTCCATTATCTCAACAGAGTCCCCAAATCTGCGCGTAATCTATCGCCAAACCTCATAACCGAGCCAAATAACGCAAGTCAAGGAATGGGCAAGTATGGAAGAATTGCTTGACCAGAAATCACTTTTTAACTCGATTTCTTTTCTCTTTTCCCTCCGCGACTGGAAAGTTAAGAGTTCTGACCTTTATGGTTCTTATATGCAGCCGTTCAATTATGCTATACTAGATCGATAGATTGTACAAGGAAATAAAATTTGGCTTAAGAAAAATGTAAATTTGTCTTAAGAAAAATGTAAATTTGTCTTCTAATACTAAACGACATTCAGATAAATCGTTCAAATGACAGGTAGTACGAAACACGAGAGGGTATTTGTAATTAGAGTTAAATATATAACTTATGCTTTTCACATGATAGTTATAATATTTATTAAAAACATATATAACTTATGCTTTTCACATGATAGTTATAATATTTATTTAAAACAGACTTTGTATTGTATTGTACAACTTGTAATTTTCAACAATTAATTATCATCATTCTCTGATAACGACTCTTGGCATGTGACAACAACACGTGATCTTTCGTTGTGCAAAACCACATACGTATTAAAGGTGCGTTTCTATGACAAACAACACTGAACACGAGTTACACTTTCCTCTTATAACTCACGAGCTTAATTCTTTGAAACCTTGTTTTCCTATTTGAAATCTAATTTATCTCACAAAATTCATCCCTTACTTCATTTGTAGTTTAAGGCAATTTTAACTATAACGTCGAGGTTGCAAATCTCTACCAAATGCTGTGCATATATTTTAACAGTACCTGCAGCTGTCTACGACACATGTATGACACACATGTAAGGAACATGGCCACTATCTGTTCACAGTGAATGGTGTCGCCTGATGAAACATGAGTGTCCAGTGGTGAAAGTATACGTCAGACAGCGAAAGATTTCTGCCTTTGTAACTACCTCGTGACTATATTTGAATTAATTGTGTAGTCAGGATGATTTGTAACCTGCATCTATCTTTTCTTTGTTAACTTAGTTTGTTCTGTTATATAGAACATTTAATCTTGTTTATACTACCACTTTCATAATTTCAATAAAAGTTATTATGCAGGACTTGAGGAGATGAGGCTTAATTTTTAATTGTTGTAACAAAAGTCAGACAATGTTACATATTGGGAGGTGTTTCTCCAAGCTGTGAGATAATGTGAGGGCAGGCATTTCTGTAACAAAAGTCAGACAATAGCATATCTTGGGAGATGTTTCTCCAACCTGTGAGATAATGTGAGGACAGGCATTCATGTAACAAAAGTCAGACAATAGCATTTCTTGGAATATCTTGGGAGATGTTTCTCCAAGCTGTGAGATAGAGTGAGGGCCAGAATTTCTGTGACGGTCGAAATGCGGAGGAACACACATGTTGGGATGGGAACTCTGAACTGGTAACGCTCAGAGAAAGGTGGAAGATAAATTAAATAACGGTTGGTCTCTGAAGCTGATCAAGTTTCTCTGTCTGCAATTATGAAGACTCATACCAGTGGAATTAAGGTTGGTGAAGTTTAATCTGCTAAGCCGCCCTTCACAGGTAGAGAGAGAGAGAGAGAGAGAGAGAGAGAGAGAGAGAGAGAGAGAGAGAGAGATGGATGGGTGGATGGATGGAGATAGATAGATAGATGGATGGATGGATGGATGGATGGATAGATAGATAGATAGATAGATAGATAGATAGATAGATAGATAGATAGATAGATAGATAGATAGATAGTGTATGCGTGTGAATGTGCATGTGCACAGACAAATATACACCACACACAATTCTCACGCACGGAAACACACAGACATGACTCCATCAGTTTAGAAATGCAACAAAATGCACTGTTTTCTGTAGTATAATAATTGATTCTTAAAATAGAAAACTTCTTGGAACATTTTCGATTACAAGTATAAATACAATAAATGCTATCAGTGATCGATATTTAGTTTCGCTAAAACTATGACCCTTTGAAAACACTTCAAAGTATTTGGTCCATGCAAGCAAGTCCATTCATACTAACAGACGATAAATATTCACATATACACACATGCGTACACATAACACTGCATAGAACTGTTTACAGCTCCAAATGCCAATGCCAGACAGAGAGGATCCAATGACACTAGCTAGCCAGACAAGAACCATTATCCTGGATGCTAGAAGACAGTGACAAGGAAAGACAACCCGATCACTCTGGCGCTCGATGTGATTATTACGACTTTGTGTTGATTTCCCTTGGAAAGAAAGAAGCCGACAACGACAGGTCTTTAACAGTTTATCAAGGAAATCGTCACAGTGCAACTACTTTCTTGAAGACATTTTCTATAAAAGGAAAAGCCATCAAAATGTATATGTATCATACATTATTTTTATCTTTAAGTTTGAAAGAATGGGGGGTCATTTTAGAAATCTGAAATAATTTATAGAATTGGACAAATCCTCAATGGTAATCAATCCGTCTACTGTGTATGTGTGGTGTGTGTGTGTGTGTATGTGTGTGTGTGTGTGTGTGTGTGTATGTGTGTGTGTGTGTGTGTGTGTGTGTGTGTGTGTGTGTGTGTGTACAAAATAGTGTGAATTATGCGTTCTATATGGCAATAATCCCAAAGTGTAATACTGAGTAAAGATACACACTATGAGACTGTTCGACCAAATTCAGACTGGTTAGCCAGGTTCTTAACTGAAGTCGGGTGGGAGTGCGTGGGGTGGTGGGGATGACTTGCTGTTTCCTGATGTCAAAAGTTCCTTATATTTATAAAACATTTGTTACAGAGTTTTAAAAATTATAGAGTAGAAGCGAAGTTCCGGCTTTTAAATAAAATATTAACTTCTGTGATGATGATTGTGGTGGTGGTGGTGGTGGTGGTGGTAGTGGTAACGACGATGACTATGATTTTGACGATGGTATACTGAAGACATGATAATGATGATGGCGATGATGACAAATGAGGGTGATGGTAACAGTTACGATAAAAACAATGTTGTTACTGCTAATGATGAGGGTATGGTGAGGACATAATAAAGAATGATGATGGCGATGATGGCAATGATGACAAATTAAGTAGTGAGGTGCGATGATAACAGTTACGATAATGACAATGCTTCTGCTGCTAATGATGAGGGTAGGGTGAGGACATATTGTTGAAGAGGAGGTCGGATGAAGAAAGTGTGAGGATGTTGATAACAGTCATGATAAAGACAATGCAACTACTTCTGTGTGCGTGATTGCGTGCGACAGACACAAGATAAACTGCAACTACAATCCCTTTGAAGGAAAATACCAAACAGAAACAAATTGTGGACACGGCTGGCCGCTAAGAAATGGATTAAAAGGTACCCACCCGCACAGTAAAAAAGTAAAATCTTTTGCCATGACAAGCTATTGCTGGAATAACCGAGACGGACGCAACAGACACATTGCTTGTTGATCATTTTATCCGGAATGTTACCGGCAACGAAAGGCATTCTGGTCTCTACGTTAACGTGGATTGTGTTTTGCTAGTATGAACAAATGGTTCACGTGGTCGAGAGAGAGAGAGAGAGAGAGAGAGAAGGAAAAAGAAATAAATTATACGTACTAACACAATTGCACTAGAGTGAAAGAGAGAATGAGAGAGAAAGATACAACGGAGAGACAGAGAAATACTTTTTTTTTTTAAAGTCATTGTTGGGAATTGTGATGCGCACGCGTTAGTCAATAGACTGCTATTTGTAGGGGGTTCATGAAGTAATCGTATAAGAACTGCTCATAACCGCACAGCAAATTATTTCTATACTCAGAAAATCTTCAATTAATATACCGTTTGAGCATTCACGCTTTTTTTTCCTCTGCGCTTCATACTTCCTGTGAGCACTCGTGACTAACGATTAAAATCTCTCGCAATTCCCCGAGCCGGTGCAAAGAGGTCGCTGGCGAAGGTCAATGACCGCCTGCAGAACGACGCAGGTCGCTCCGATATAAATAAATAGTCGTACAAAGGGAAGCAATTAATGAGCGGAAATACATGTATTTCTCTTCAGTGCACGCACGCACACACATACACACACACACACAGAATTGGGGTGGAGGGTGATTAATACACTGATTTATTTCTTTTTTAGCTTTCAAGACTTTTTCGTAAGAATTTTTCCGCGCGGATTACTTTCCAGTTGAGGTCAATGCCGCAGTTTTTAGTACATGTCTTTCATTAAATGCACATTACGCCAGTGCATTGCTTTCGCCATTAACAGAAACGAAACTTTTAGTTTAAAGTAGGTAGCTGCGCCTTATCGACTTTACAAATCCACCTCAATCAATCGGATTGTGAATTCCTCACGTCGCAGACGGCTCGAGAGACCTGCAAGTGACAGGAACGAATATTGAGGATGTAGAACTATGGCCGGGTGGCCAGATAATATGCCGGCAAACAAAATCTCTCTTTACACTCGGAAAACAATGGTGCAGATAATTAAGCATGGGCAAAGTCACCCAGTTCCTGTTCGGGTGGCAAATTAATTCTTTTCTTCCTATATTCGGTTATAATCGCCTCCCAATGGCGCTCACCTTAAAATTCTGGATTGTGCCTTAGAAAATCAACGTGCCCGGGGACCTTAGAGTAGACCCGTCACATTTCTCAGGGTGACAGCAATGTAGATTTCTTTCTCATTTTTTAGACTCCTTTATATGAGTAAAACCACCGACAGACTTGCGTTCTGTTCATTGAAAAATGAGAACTTGTTTATCTTTAGACTTGTCTTGCCTGTGTTGTTTGTACTAAACAAACATTTATTCGTGCCACATTCCAGTAGTGTAATTTCAGTGGATCTGTTTTACCACTGACAACAGTGGAAATTATCACAACCAAGCAATCAGCCAATCATCTAACTTGCAAAACCAAGGAATCCTTCAAGCAAACGACGAAAAGACTCATACAATCAATCAAGCAAAACAACCTGACAGACACATAAACACAAAACAGCAAAATCTATAACAACTACAACGATATGACTCTATCAATTTCCTCACACCTCATATCCACACCACTCCTCAAAATACTTGACGGGGGCGGAGTTACTTAGCAACAAATTCACCAAATTCTCCGAGAGCAAAGGTTATTGAACTGTTTATATCAGAGTCTGGTCTAGACAATTACAGGCAGGGTCTGTCCAACTTTAGTATACGCCTGAGTTACGCGCCAATTTCTGCCAGGCGCAGAAAAGATGCGGCCGGCTTGATAACAGGAAGGACAAAGCAGATCAGACCAAAGAAAGAACACAGCAGACCAGACCACAAGAAGGACAGAGCAGAACACGTCACAGGAAGACCACAGCAGAATAGACCACAGGACGAACACAGCAGAATAGACCACAAGACGAACACAGCAGAATAGACCACAGGACGAACACAGCAGAATAGATCACGTGAAGAACACAGCATACCGGACCACAGGAAGAACACAACAGGCCACTGGAAGAACACAGAAAAACGGACCACATGAAGAACACAGCAAAACGGACCACATGAAGAACACAACAGACCAGACCACAGGAAGAACACAGCAAAACAGATCACTTGAAGAACACAACAGACCAGACCACAGGAAGAACACAGCAGACCAGACCATAGGAAGAACACAGCAAAACAGACCACTGGAAGAACACTACAGACCAAACCCCATGAAGAACACATCGGAACAGACCACAGGAAGAACACAACAGAACACTCTATAAAGATTAATGCACTGTCTGTGCTCTTAGACCCATTGAACTCAAATAATCGATCGTCGGCCTCAACCACAAGTTGACAGGTTCACTCAAAAATCGTAACAGTTCGGCACATTAGCAATATTTGCATATCACGTAAGTAAGAGTCAGTAGATAACCCATGTGCTGGCCAGAAGTTATCTTCCCTTGAATATTAATAACGTTCCTTACAATATCCTCACAATTTAAAAAAAATGAAATAGCTGAAAGCAGGTCTCGGGGGGTGGGGGTGGATGGCGTACACCATATGCTTTTTATGGGTGATTAAAAGAAAATATCGTGATGATTTCTCAAATATATTCATAAAATAAAATAGTTTAATGCTTGAGAGAAGCAAAACAAACAAAATCCCAACTCAGTAAGGTGGAGTAGAGGTTACATGGACGTCAATGGCTATTCTGACCAATTGGTGAACAGGTCATTGATCACTTACATGCCTACTAGGTGAATAGAAATCGTGTTGTTTAATCACTGGAATGAAGCTCTGCCCTCTTTACGAGGATGACGTCAAGACAGGTGTAGACAGAAATTTTCTGTTTGAACTGAATGGCAACCTTTTTTTCTCTTCGGTTGTCAAGTTGACTGATCCGGAGTTCAACACGACCTTGTGTCTATCATACCCAATTCGTTGTATGCTGTATAATCCAGTAAATGGCGTTACTGATGTGTTGAGTGAACCCAGTCTTGCGGGTTGTGCAGGCGACAGTGAAAAATGTACTACGTTCCTCTTTCTTTCTTACGTGCGCTAAACATCACGCAAACACACACACACACACACACGCATACACACGCAAATACGTTTTGATTTACTCTCTTCTATTCCGATATGACGGAATACTGCACGTCATCAATAATTCATAATTGCAAGGGGAGACAATATTCTTTGCTCACTGGTTTCAACACCGTGGCACTAAAGTTATCACGTGTCAGTTCTACAGTTTAATAAGACGAGAAAGGGTGAGGTGTGTGTGTGTGGGGGGGGGGAGATGGTTCCCATGTGAAAGCAAATCACTAAAACACTTTATACATTTAAAGACTGACGTGTCACGAATGTTGGATTGAAAGCAACCGTGGGTGGTGTTTGTGGATACGTTGGACCTTCCCGCGGGGAAGGGAGTGGGTTGATAAAATATGTCGGTAGTTCTGTAGTGATGGTGGTGTATATACTTTTATAATAAAAAAGGAATGTATAAAATATGGTAAATAAATGCGACTAATTCTTCATACTGTAATGGGGTTCCATCATTAATTTTTTTTAATGACATAATTCTACAAACTCACTGTACGTTGAACGCCACAAATTCTTCATGTGTGTGTGTGTATGTGTGTGTGTGTGTGTGTGTACTGTGTGTGTACTGTGTGTGTGTGTACTGTGTATTGTGTGTGTGTACTGTGTATTGTGTGTGTGTACTGTGTGTGTGTGTACTGTGTGTGTGTGTACTGTGTGTGTACTGTG
This sequence comes from Sinotaia quadrata, assembly GCA_028829895.1. Taxonomy (NCBI): domain Eukaryota; kingdom Metazoa; phylum Mollusca; class Gastropoda; order Architaenioglossa; family Viviparidae; genus Sinotaia; species Sinotaia quadrata. The sequence continues at coordinate 12,288,788 of CM054184.1, forward strand.
TGTGTGTTCGTGTGTGTCTGTGTGTGTGTGTGTGTGTGTGTGTGTGTGTGTGCGTGTGTGTGTAGAAATAAAAAGTTGTGTGTGTGAAACTTATCTTTGCATTGCGGTCAATTATCATCTTGTTCAAATTCTTGTGTGTGTGGTTGTGCGTGCGTGCGTGCATGCTGTGTGCGCGCGCGCACTCGGGAAAATATAAAAATAATTACAAGTGACACCGAGAAATCCCAGCTTTCGTTTCGACATAATATCTCCACTGTCTGTACCCATTACTACATTTTCTTAAATTGCTACACACACCCAGACTACACTCTTATCACGTCATCACATAAAGTCCAAAAAATTTTCTGCTTCCGAGAACTGTCAATAATGTCTTTAAATTATCAGACATTGAAAAATGTTTATTTATGTAAATATTGGTCGTTAGGCTTTTCGCTAAGCTGAATCGTTTCTGGCTGATAGTTATCTTCCAAAGGATTAGTAATTGAAGCGCTAAAATTTAAAAAAACCTCAGATATATGTTTAATAAGACCGCAATCGATAGTTTTAAAGCTTTAACTTAAACTTTAAGATAACTATAAAGCCTATTTTTAAAGTTTTGTAAAATTCGTTATTTTTAAAATCGGTTTTCATCCTGGCCTATGTCACGTCGGTAGCAGAAGAAAAATCATTGCTGTGTAATATGTATATCTTCATTAACAAACCGTGCAATTTAAAATACGGTGATTAATTATTTTTGTTCGTTTGTACATTTTGTAATACCTGAGAAATAAATATACGTTAGCATTTTTAAAAAAACAAAACCTAAAATATATTTTGAACAGATGATTAGCCATGATGGAAGATCGGTGAACTTCATCCAGTCACAAAATACCCGTGACCGTCCTCAAATATTTTCTCGTCGACAAATATTTCGATACCTAAACTTTCAACAACTCGTCTGTTCGCGAAATCAACGAACGTGAGAAGTTTGGAATGTGGACAGAAAGTTTTCAATGAATCAAAAGTAATCAACTAGTTATTTTTAACTCATAACTACCGCTTTGGAAAGCTTTCGAACCATATACAGATGCAATAAAAGTAGTCACAGCAACACGCTCAAATCAAGGAGACACCGACTATCCAATAAGACTTCCTGCAGAAGGAGGGTAAGTATTTTTGTTGTTTTTTTTAAAAGTATTTTGAAGACCAAAGCCAAATGTATTATACTCAGGCGTGTTACTTGACCTTTGTCCTTTTTCTCCGGGTTTCTGATCCAGCAAGAATGCACATAACGTGTCTTTGAATTTTCTTTTCTTTCTTTATTCCTTTAGTTAATATATAATATATATATTGTGCGTGTATATGTGTGTACGTGTATATGTGTGTGCGTGTGTGTGTGAGAGAGAGTGAGTATTGTGCTAGCGAGAAGGGCAGTTTCATTTCATTTCAGTACTGCCTTCCACCATCAAATGCTTCTCGCCAAAATCTGATTATTAACCAGACTGATTTACGGAAAACTCTATCGGCAGGAGCCAGATGAAATTCGCGAAATCTTTATTTAGTACCATACATCCCCAAGTCTGATTTTATACTCGTTGTAATATAATATATTTTGAACTACACATTCACTACATGTTTGAGTATTGACTTCCTGCAAAGTAAAAAAAAACAACAACCAAACAATAACCGTAATATACGTAATGTTAATAATATAACTTTCTAGAATGTTGTATTAGACATTCCTGTGTAGTATAACGTCAGCTGATACGCGCAGCCGGGCCAACGAAGATAGCAGACGTCACCAGGTTCGCCTGCGCGCAGTGGACTTCGAGAACCTTTTTTTTAAAACTACTCCTGTGGTTCTTTTACTCTTCCTTATCTAAAAACCATTAGGAGCATTCCTCATGGAAACAAGCTTGCCTTTGTGGGTCGGTTTATTACTGCGGAACAATTGTCTATTTCTCATTGACAGTCGTCAGCGACTTTTTGTTAGAAGTTCCCTCGGGAACTGCTATATGCCTAGTTAGTTGAGCAAGGGACGCTTCCGGCTTCCGCCGCTTTCGCGCTTGGAGAGGGGGTGGGGGGAAAGAAGGGAGAGTGGGGGGAGAAGGAGTGTGCTATATGCCTATCTACTGTCTATGACTTTTAGCTGCCCTAATGGACAGTGCCTATAACACGCTTGCATCCGTGTACAGATAGATACCACGTGACCATTGACTTAAGACAGACGATCGCTGATTGGCCAATGTCTTATTACAATGACCAATCCACATCTTACTTTCAAGTGCGTTGACTAAGGAGAGACGATCGCTGATTTGGCAGTACAACCGTACAGTCAGTCAATCGCAGACAAACCAAAACGCACAATCAGCTCATCCTTCGGACTACCGAGACAGCAGCCATGAAGAAACATAACACCAGAGCGTCAGTTTGTGCCACACCTAAGCCCTTATTCGAACTAGTTGTGAAACCAGCCTTACTACCCTCTCCCAAGCCCTCTTCAGGGCGGGAGAAACAGGATGGTTTACATCATGCGGCCACCACTAAACCCTTATCAGGGCTAGAAAGAGAGGAATTGGGAGTTTTAAACATCCAAGACCAAAAGCGATCTATACGGATACAAGGATCAATGAGGATAAAGCATTAACTCCATATAACATCCATATCGAATCAGAAAACTTCAACCTTAACTCGACATTCTCCAAACTAATGTGGATTCTTTTACACGACGTGTCAGGAAAGGGAGAGAAGCCACGTATTGAAAAACACCATGAGACTCTGGATTGTACCATCTATTTGTGGCAGAGTTTAAACGAAAACTTCTCAACAGCTAGAACACCACCACCATCAACAAACAGTGAATCTCGAACGAACAGCCAGTGAAAATACCACCAGAAAACTAAAGACATCTCAACATAGACTCCCATCAAACCAACTGTGACGATGTGTGACAAATTCTGTGTCATGACCTCCTGACCCAATTGCGCGTTTCAAAAATTAAAATTTTGAACGGACCTTTGTTGAAATTCACCCGTGATACATCAGTATCGAGAGAAGCTTTCTAGCAAGGTCAGATTGTTGCATAACTTTAGGCCAGTGTCCAGCACCTTCGAGATCAACAACATACCACGTGAGCGGTCACGTGATGCGTTCAATGCAGTTTCATAAAATAACGATCATAAGGCGCAAAAATCCCTCACTCACTCACAGACCGGCAGACACACAAGGCAGCTTTAACATTAGCTCCGTCCCGCCGCCATACCAGAGTCGTAAGAGAGTCGAAGATGAACCCGCGCTAGAGCAGTAAAATCTACTTTTAAGAGGTAACAATAACACGTCTACTTCTTACAGTATCTATTGCATTTATTGATTGTATTTTGTAATTGAATTGATGTATGTATTTTGTGCAGCTTAGCGCTATTTTAGCCAAAGCACGTGTTTCGATGTAAAGGGACAAATCTAAAAGTTATTGTATATAAATTATTGTAACCTTTTCTTATCTTTAATTTATATAAATCGTAAATTCCCTAGTGCCGCCAGTATGTCTGTGCACGTGGTGAATTCTTCTTTGTAATTCAAATTGTTCTTGCATATAATTTTTCGTGTAAAATTGTAAAGCATTCATGCTTCATTTTGAATTAATCCTTTGTGTGAATTCTAATTTTTAATGCTGTAAATATTTGAGAATTCATACGTTCGTGTAACGTTATATGTAACACACACGTGGACCACAATGTATATTTAAATATAACCATATTTGAATTGTAAACGACACGATAGTCAAAGATTCTAAATTCAGAACCTTAAACAAAGAAACATGTGCTTGGGTTTTGCGAATATAGACGCAAATAGTTACAGAGCCCAAAATCCTTTGTTTCAGCCGGGTTCTTCTTATGTTATTCCTCTCTACCTTCGTACTTCTTGAGTCGTACACCGACTCGGGCGTCTTCATGACCCATACGTAAAAGTACATCGTGTTAACTACGGTTAACGATCGTCGCAAGTACATTAGCGATGCAGTAATTGAGTGGACGATTGACTGTTGTGCTATGCAGTACTGACGATGAGCCAAAGTGATGTGGACCAGTTCTAACCAGTTGAACCCCACGTGCGACCAAGAGTATAGTTAAGTATATCTACTAGGGTCCAGAATCAAGTGACTATTTGGCAACAGAAAAGCAAATTCTCGTTAGAACTTTTAACCAGGACGGTAAATGAGAGAACAACGCTGTGTAGAATTAAGACGTCGTGTCGTAATTAATCGTTGCTGTTAATTGTTAAACTTATTAAATCTATTTCATTTTGTTAAGAACCTCTTTTTGTAGTAAATTGTATGCATATAGACCAAATGGGATTGGATGGGGGCTGTCTGAGCTAAACGAATGACGTAATGAATGCATATGAATCTAAGAGAGTTTTTAACGATTTCCAATCTAGCTAATGTACGCAAATTATCAGTTTCGTAAATCTGTGATCTAGACTACAAAGATGCATTTTTAATTTAGTCGAATGATGATTTGAGCAACCAGTCTGTTTAGGTTAAACGAGAGGGAATTAATTTAAATAGTAAATTAAAGTTCTATAATTTCCTAAGCAGGGTCTCTAAATAAATACTGGAAACGTAACAAGTGTGGCCTCGTCATGGGATTGATATGTATTAAATTGTAACATTTTTTTATACATAGGGCGTATCATATCTTTAGGTAACGAACATCTGAGAATTGCCAATATTCTATTGATTCAGGATTGTTGAAATATTTATCTTGCTTTTGTTGTGACATGTGCATGTATTCTTTTGCAGAGTAGCGTGCATGTTAGTTAATGTTGATATATTTAAGCGTAGTTAAATATGTCATGTTAGCTATTGAATGATTTATTTAGTATTGTGTTACTGGATACTTCATTGTAAGAGGTCGACGTGTTATACCGCCAGCTAGGAGAGTTATCGGTAGTAACAGACTTCGGACTATTATATTTAGGGTGCTAAGTATAATGTGTAATGTTGTATGGTCGGAGCCGTGACATTACGAAAGCCTTGGAGACAACAGACTTGTAACCAAGCAGGTGAACGTGTAACCAACGCGTAATTTATTTCGGAAGGTGTTCTGAATAAATTCAATAATTTTTGTAAGGTCGTAGCCTAAAAGTTATTGTGGGATAAAAGCGGAGTTTTATCGCCTACGGTTAGATACACAATCACGAGAGATATTTATTGTAGCCAGACGCGCTAAATAAATAAGATGGACACTTCGGATCTCGAACAGACTATTGCGAGTCTGAGAGAGATAGGTTCCTTGATCGGATACCGAACTGAAGAAGAGTTGACGAACTACGTGAGAACTGAACTAGACAGGAGAGAGAGATACGAACGAGAGATGGAACAGATAGAGATAGAAGATGATCACCTTACGACTTTAATAGATCTAAGGATCGATGAACGGATGGGGAGCTTACAGCTCATGGAGATTCTAAAACGCGAACACGGGATAGGCATATCACTAGAATATAGAGGTGAACCGCTACGTATTTTCATCTTGCTAGCACTCAATGAAAAGGAAATAGAACACAGGGAAGAAAAGATATCTTCAATAAGCTCACGAGCAAAACAGCTGTGTGATAAAGATTTCCAATTCAAAGGGGAAGGGAAGGCTGAAATACGAGATCTAACGTTCGAAATTAGAAAGTTGAAGAAAGAGAGGCTAAGGCTTATAGAAAGGAAAGAAAGTCTAGAATTAGAATGGTTGTGGACAGAAATCGAAACAGAGTCTAAAATTGCTGGGGAAAGTACTGTTGACAAATTACGACAGGAAGGTCAGGCCGTGAACTTTGACTTGCCGAGGTCAAACACCGCGAGCGTGGAGACTGACACACAGAAATTAGTCGCACTACCAAGCACAGCAGACGAATTAGACAGTTTGATTGAAAACAAAAACAAATGTTTTGACAAAACCATTACAGTTCAACATGCTAACCAGTTTACAGAAACAGTTAGCGCACCAAAGCTTGATCTTGAAACAGAGACAAGAAAAGACACTGTTGTTAAGGACTTAATAACACGTGTAGAATTTGGACGAACACATACACCGCCGTGTACGTGTGACACCTCGGTTGACGGACTGAATGCGCATGATAAGATAGAGACAGATTCTATCGGTTGTGTACCGTTAAGGTGTGATGAAACTTCTAGCAACACAGTGACTGATTTTTCTGACAGGACAAATATGCATGAGAAGATAGAAACGGATTCTATCAGTTGTGTATTGTTGAAAGGCAGTGACACATCGACTGAGTCTACTGACCTAACTGTTAGTTTAAGAGAGAGTCATGAGAATGTTCTCGCTACGAAGACTGAGACTGACATCGGTAGATCTCGATCTCCGATGATTGACGTGAGTCATGACGTAATTTTGGAACACAAGATTATTGCGTTATGCGAGGTTTCGAGTGCTAACACATTGACAGCCAGGGAAACAGAAGTATTTGATCCAGATGACAGCATAGGTAGCATTACAGACGGAGACAATGTGCCTATGATAAATTCATTTACTTCAGATGACAGGACAGTTGTCAGAGCTGAGACAGAGTTCTTTTCCAAACGTGACATGGAAGAAGATATGGTCGAAAACTGTACAGGGACGGTCGACGATAACAATGCATGTGTACTGACGTGTATGCACGCAGTTGTCAGAGACATGGCAGAACCGTCTGCAGATAAATCACTTAACGGAATTAGTGACGTAGACAGAAGCCACGGTACAGGGACTACCTTTATTGACTCACCTGTTGAGATAAAGGAATGTCGTGAGTACGTACCAAAAACTGAGACAAGTGGAAGTAAGGAGGAGGGGGTTTCATTAACTGATATGTTCCTTGATTCACTAATGATAAGTACGGAGTGTAATCCCGAATTGATCAAAGACACAGTACAAATGAGTGACAGAACTAGATCGATAGACAATGAAAACCGGAGTGACGGACTGATAACCAGAGTAGGTGGGACATCAGGACTGTTACTGACATCAGATGCAGACAATTATGATAGAGGAAACAGTGGGAGTGTAGCCTACAACACACAGAGAATAGACATGGTGATGTTATTCAGTGTAATAGAGACAGGTAACATTCACTGCCAGTTGGTGACTGAAACTGACAGAATTTCTATCATAGATTCTGACGACTTGATGAGGAGACACATTGAATTAACTAAGCCAGTGGAGACAGACTATGTTAGTTCAATAAACGGTATGGTCCAGGGGAGACAATCAGTAACTCTTGGGGAGTTTAAGACAGAACCCTTGTTCATACAACCACGGGAATCTGACTTGCTAGCGAGTGAGTCTGACCTCACAGTGACTAGGGAATACTCAAGTGGAGAGTTAGACAATTCTAGAGTCACAAAAGAGACACAGACTTATGTTGTCAAGGAGAGAGACAAATTGACAGACATAACAGTCAAACACCTAGTTGTGAATGGGTTAAAACAGAAAACAACTAGTGGGATGAGGTATTTCACTTCAGTCTATGATAAGATCAGGAGAACGGAACCTCCAGATTTAGAGGGGACGCTAATGTTGCAATTCAGGTACTTCAGAGAGACTGGTAGCCGTGACAGAGCACATTTGCGAACCTATGACGTTAGACTAGATGCGAAATGGACCCATAGTAGATCTGACGCCATTCCGACGAAAGACGTTGAGTGCATGCGAACTAGAGACGTTCAATGTGTACACGATGACGTAACTACAGATGCACGAAACACCAAGAGAGCAAATTTCCATTTGCGTGAGCTCAGTGACAAGGCTAAGAGCGATAGATTTGAAATTCAGACTTCGCTTAGTCAACGCCACAGTGACACTGACATGATACCGAACGTATCGAGAAGTTTGAAACTGTTAGACAGGGTAGAGACCAGTCCTGCAGAAACTGACACTACCAGAAACATTTTAAACTTGACAAGTACTTTGGAGAGTTTTGAAAGAGATCATGACGATAAAACACTTCAAGGACGTACTTACCGGACGAGAAATGGAAAGTCTAAACTTGACATGCAATATATTGCACCTCACAGTGACATTCTGACGAACAGAGTAAGAAAGAAAGAATACAGCTGTCATGCCGTAGACATGTTGACACACATGGACGATGACGTGTATTGGGATTGGGATAGAACTACGAAGATAGCGCAACAGTAGAAATAATGATTTGATACCTTCTTTGAATTTCATTATTTTCTTGTTGTACCGTAGTTGGTGGTTGTTATTGTAAATATGTTGGACATTTCATAAAACCTTGGGACAAGCTATAACACTGATTGAATTGTGTTAGTGTTGTAACTCTGAATATGACAGGTGGACTGATAGATAGTTCATTAGAGTTGGTAATTCACAAACTCTGATATTTGGTTGATACAGGAAATCAATATCTGGAACTTTTCATAACCTGCATATTGATAGTGTTGTTCATTGGAAGTCAATTTTTTTGATCACACTATTGTTGGATACGTATTCAGTGGAATTAGTTGATGTTGGATTTCTATTCTGAATAATCTGATTAGATCGAACTAGGTTGTGTGTGAACTATTGATTATTGGGACAGATAGTGAAATTTTCAGAACATGTTATTCCATTGGATGGATGTCTATTAAATTAGACTGGACCTTTTCTTAAATCATTTTATTTGATTTTTCTTAAATCATTTTTCTTTGATTTCTGAGGAGAGAAATATTGTATGAGTGTGCCGTTAATCGAGGGTTGATTTTTCCGTCACGTTACATTATTTCTGGTTATGTTGAAATTTTTTAATTGTAAATTTTTTCTTCATTTTGCACTTCTACATTTTATAACACATAATTTGTAGGAGGCATTTATCTTTTGGTAAGATAAACGCCTCAAAAGCAAGGGGGTGTGACGATGTGTGACAAATTCTGTGTCATGACCTCGTGACCCAATTGCGCGTTTCAAAAATTAAAATTTTGAACGGACCTTTGTTGAAATTCACCCGTGATACATCAGTATCGAGAGAAGCTTTCTAGCAAGGTCAGATTGTTGCATAACTTTAGGCCAGTGTCCAGCACCTTCGAGATCAACAACATACCACGTGAGCGGTCACGTGATGCGTTCAATGCAGTTTCATAAAATAACGATCATAAGGCGCAAAAATCCCTCACTCACTCACAGACCGGCAGACACACAAGGCAGCTTTAACATTAGCTCCGTCCCGCCGCCATACCAGAGTCGTAAGAGAGTCGAAGATGAACCCGCGCTAGAGCAGTAAAATCTACTTTTAAGAGGTAACAATAACACGTCTACTTCTTACAGTATCTATTGCATTTATTGATTGTATTTTGTAATTGAATTGATGTATGTATTTTGTGCAGCTTAGCGCTATTTTAGCCAAAGCACGTGTTTCGATGTAAAGGGACAAATCTAAAAGTTATTGTATATAAATTATTGTAACCTTTTCTTATCTTTAATTTATATAAATCGTAAATTCCCTAGTGCCGCCAGTATGTCTGTGCACGTGGTGAATTCTTCTTTGTAATTCAAATTGTTCTTGCATATAATTTTTCGTGTAAAATTGTAAAGCATTCATGCTTCATTTTGAATTAATCCTTTGTGTGAATTCTAATTTTTAATGCTGTAAATATTTGAGAATTCATACGTTCGTGTAACGTTATATGTAACACACACGTGGACCACAATGTATATTTAAATATAACCATATTTGAATTGTAAACGACACGATAGTCAAAGATTCTAAATTCAGAACCTTAAACAAAGAAACATGTGCTTGGGTTTTGCGAATATAGACGCAAATAGTTACAGAGCCCAAAATCCTTTGTTTCAGCCGGGTTCTTCTTATGTTATTCCTCTCTACCTTCGTACTTCTTGAGTCGTACACCGACTCGGGCGTCTTCATGACCCATACGTAAAAGTACATCGTGTTAACTACGGTTAACGATCGTCGCAAGTACATTAGCGATGCAGTAATTGAGTGGACGATTGACTGTTGTGCTATGCAGTACTGACGATGAGCCAAAGTGATGTGGACCAGTTCTAACCAGTTGAACCCCACGTGCGACCAAGAGTATAGTTAAGTATATCTACTAGGGTCCAGAATCAAGTGACTATTTGGCAACAGAAAAGCAAATTCTCGTTAGAACTTTTAACCAGGACGGTAAATGAGAGAACAACGCTGTGTAGAATTAAGACGTCGTGTCGTAATTAATCGTTGCTGTTAATTGTTAAACTTATTAAATCTATTTCATTTTGTTAAGAACCTCTTTTTGTAGTAAATTGTATGCATATAGACCAAATGGGATTGGATGGGGGCTGTCTGAGCTAAACGAATGACGTAATGAATGCATATGAATCTAAGAGAGTTTTTAACGATTTCCAATCTAGCTAATGTACGCAAATTATCAGTTTCGTAAATCTGTGATCTAGACTACAAAGATGCATTTTTAATTTAGTCGAATGATGATTTGAGCAACCAGTCTGTTTAGGTTAAACGAGAGGGAATTAATTTAAATAGTAAATTAAAGTTCTATAATTTCCTAAGCAGGGTCTCTAAATAAATACTGGAAACGTAACACCAACAATGACGGAAAACAAAACGCAAAATGCACCCTCCAGTACCTGTGACAAGGAAACGAACACGCAGTCTGGAAAATACAACCAAAAACCAAAGCCATCTCAACACAGACTCTTACCCAGGTAAACAAAAACAAACAGGTTTTCTCACAAACCCCCAACTACCGTCACGGAGGAAGAAAGTAGCCAGACAAAAATTACCAACTTAGAGGACAAGGAAGTTGAAGCAATGCCCGCAATCAACAATGATGACAACACAAAGAACAACTTCAAAATCTTCAACACACAGACTTCAACCCCAGCAAGAACAGAAAAATTCGTACGAACCGAAGACCGCTACAAGCAGGAAATTGCACCAACTGAGAACGAGGCTGACCTCAACGAATACACAAGACCGATCGAGGCTCACCGTCTCTGACCATTACTAGAGATTCCACCCAGAGCAACAACGATATCAACCACAACAGATAACCTAGCAGAACAAGGCTCTAAACACAAAAGACGGCGCCCACCACAACACATCCAACAACATCAGTGACAATATCAGAGTCAGCAACTGCAGCTGCAACAGTAAAGGCAGCAACAACGCCAACGAAACCATCGCCGATAACAACAATGACAGCAATTTTGGCCCAGTGAGCCACAGTGGAGATACTTTAATCACCCCATTGCAGACATGATTCAACTGCTGCTCGACCACCTTTACTGGCCGCCAGCGCCCGCCCTCATACATCCCAACGGATACAAGGGACAGCCACGACGACAGCGCAAACAACAGCACCATAACCAGTGAGAAGGGCAAGGGTTTGAACATCCCGGTCGCACATACATGCTAAGTACAGACTTGGCGTGCCACTAGCCTGGGCTCTATAAGCCACCCCCTTCCACTCAACATCCGGAACGACAGCAACAATATCTACCACAACTGTAGCCCACGGATTACCGGACTGAAGTCCACCGTTGCTGGCTAAACACTTTTTGCAACGGACGAGCTAACAGCTCCACACATAGATTCGTCACCAATATTCATAACTTACATCAGCCACCGACACCACAACGCTCAACAGGGACAAAACACAACGTCAACGTCACAAGCACAAGAAATAGCGGACCCATAACTAAAAAGGAACACAACGACACAACAACAAAAAAATCAACAATTGACGACAACACTAAACAAGCACCAAGGCAAAACTCCAACAGCAACACCACCGCCAGCGCTCTCCGAGTACTCGTGAGGGGGGAGCATATCCCACTGGAGCACTACAGATCAGAGGACGTCTTATGACGAAATGATCCAAGAGACTCCAGTGGTGACGTAAAATTGTTAGCGTAACCACACAGCACCATCAAACCAAAACGTATTCAGTCATGGCGACGTGTGTTAAGCGCTATTATCCTAGTTTTACTGAGTAAAACGTGCTATATTCTCTCAATACGTATGTAGCGTTTAATGTTTAAAGTCGTCATCTTTTCATACATTCCGTTTTCCTTAAAAATGAGATTAAAATGTAAATCAATAGTTCCCTAAGTGTTTTTATACACGAACTCCTATTTCATCGATATAACTTCCGCCAAAAGTAATGAAACAGAGAGAAAAAAGTATTTAAATTTAAAAATCTCTTTTTTATTTTTATTTCCTACAGGTTGTGCTCACAAATGTAAATATGTCGCTTAATATTTTTTTTTTAATTTCAATATCCTATGTCACATTAAAGACATTGTACCGTGGTTATCAGACGAACCAGAAGCCCAAATCACGCTCGTGGCAACGAGTTCAGATAATAACGGAGCAAAGAATGGAACAGAGCTAGGTTTAAAATGAAACCTAATTCAGCGCCACTCTTTTCAAACTGTTCAGAGATAATTTTTTCTAAAGTACAACAATACAACAATTCATCCCACTTCTGAGTTTCAGGGTCAACAACGCGTTTTGAATCATCGTCACGCTTTCCCCACAAGTTGTCTCGTGATCCACGACAATGCATCATGTGACCTCTCGTCACGTGACTTCTTTCGTAAACTTTTGAAAACATTTACCTTTAATCCGTTCCTTGAGATTTGTCAGATTATTATATTTGGTCTTTGTCGTTATTCTTGGTGTTTGAAGGTCAACAGGTAATGGTTTTGTGTTTTTTTTCGGGGGGAGGGGGTTCAACATGCTAGTACTCTCTCCTCAAAATTAGAAGAAGAAAAAGGACTGATAAGATAAAGATTTTGCAGTACAAATTTATATTCAGTAAATTTAACAAAGATGTCTGCTTTTTTAATAACAACGTTCTTGATCGGCCCCATTATTCCGTTTTATGGTCGTTGCAATTAATGTAATTAAATGGGGCAAAACAAACCAGCAAACTAAAGACAAATGCAATGAAACTGACACAAGAATTAATGTACAGTGCTGGATCTGGAACTGGGTGATTGCAGCAGGTAAAAAAACAACGAAGACAAACTTGTGCACACACGTTTCAATCTGTAGGAAACGCTTTCCACATGTGACGACTCGAGATGAACAAATAAATTAAACCTACCCAGAACAGCCAGCTTGATCATTGTGTAGTTGTGAAGGTGGATGGCTTCTTTCATGGACGGATGAGTGAGTGACGCATATTTATTCGCCATCTTTGTCGACGTCATTTGTGTGGTGCTTGTATGTCAGAGGATAAACGCTTGTTTTTGCAGGTGACGTACGAGTTCAATATATATCCGCGAGAACGCCACTTTAAAGCACAGACGTTTTTGAATCGTAGTGTTGTTTTTGCTGCAAAAAAAAAAAAAATACAAATTACAATACAATCTATTGTAGTTTGCATGATTGGAGGAAGAAATCAAAACTAATTCATTCCTTTTTTTAAAAATTGAGTAGGTACAGTTAGTATGATAAATGCGTCATTTTTTATATTTACAATAGTGTCAATCTAAAATGCTGAAAAAACATATCACCTTTCACATTTAATTTGTTCTGACCTCATATCAGAACTATACCTTGCATGGACACACGAGCAGTTACAAGTACACTTAGCCACTGTCATATGATGGGAAGTTTTCCCCATATATTTTATATAAATTTTCTTGACATGGGCAATTTTAATTGAAACGCTATTTATAATTTGTATGACGTGGATATTGCATAATGCTCATTCTGGAAGTGAGGTCGTGCATGGTGGCAGATTTATTGACCGGTGTTTGGTACTTGCATTAATTAGGTGAGCGAGTGTTCGTTTGTTTGTTTTAAATTGCATGACTTTGGACCAGCAAATGACCATGGCCAGTAAATGTGGCAAGTGATTAATGCGGGGGGGGGGGATGTGTTTGGATATACAATGGGGAGCGTTGTTACCAGGCCTGGCAGAGGTGGTTGGAAGGTGTGAAGAAAGTCATAATAGTATTAGCTCTAGATAATTGGTTGGATCAAAGGTGTGTCTAGCAGAGATAGGTGTGGTTCCAAGGGGAGATAAAAATGATAGAGCATTTTACCCTGTACTCTATTTCCAATGTCTCTTGGGGTGAGCGTTTTGAGACTGGATCCCTCCCTATTTGGGGTTGTACATGAAACAGTAAATCCTGGCTGGATAAGGTAAAGGTGTCTTTGTATTGTGTCAATGGTCAGGTTCTATTAGGATGCTAAGTTTTGTTTTTAACATGTTAACCTTTATTTCTTTCAGAGGCCTATGCCCAAATTAGTATTTTTTATGAAGTAATTGACAGTACACTTAGATTCTGCAATTGCTAGTGTTTCAGGGTTTTTGGTTTCATCTAGACCTTTATCTCTGATTTCAATGTGGGATTTGGAATCTGTTCCTGATGTGATGTCATGTCCTATTGAGAGTCTACTAGTGTGATGTATGTCACTCCTGTGCAGTTAAATAAATTGTGATCGCGAACTTGATTACAGTGTGGCTTGAACTTGCTGTTTGGCATTATGATGAAAACTGGGACATAATGCATATTACTTATTTTTCTAATTATTGTTAACTTTTCTTTTTATTACAGTTCTTGCTATTAACTGTTCAGTCTCGTGTATTTGTTAGTGAAATGTAATTTCTAACGTTTGTCATTGTAGTCTGAAGTGATTATCTAATGATTACGTCTTGTTCTCTGTTCGTATATTCAAAATTGTTGTACATCTATTTCATAAAATCGATTCTCAGCTTATAACTGAGTGGGAGCCGGGAGCCAACTGTGCAGCGTACCAGTATATGGAGTAACAGTTGCAGATATACATATATAACCAGTGACTCTTACTCTGCATCGGCACTTGTAGATGTCTTGTATCACAGCTAATTACTAATATTTGATATAATTCATTATTACAAAGTTACAACAGAGTACAGCGGCGACATATTAATATGGACTCATCCTGGATTGTTTAAAACCTTTTAGGGAATACCTCTAGACAAAAACATTGCATACTGTAAAGGAAGAAATATTTTACACATGCTGAATTATATGACACTTAATTAGACTTGTAGTAAGAGAAGTGGGAAGTATCTTACAATTGTCAATTGATTTGAATGCATGGCTGAATTTTGAATTAGACAATTGGGTAGTATCTTACACGTGTTAGTAATTTGCTATTGGTGTACATGTATTGATATGCTTTCATGAGTTAGAGAAAAAGACTTTGAATGCACCTGTGTTAAGAGAAGTGGGTAGTATCTTACACCAATATTGTGCTATTAATAGTACTTTGGCTTTAAAAACTTGATCGAAATTGATTACATGTGTGTGAGGGAGAGGGTACTGCAAACAAAGATGTTATTGCCTTCTTGAAAGCCATACAGGTTATTGAAATAATACTGTGAATTTAAAGCAATGGAACAAACCAAACGTGATGAGTTGAAAAGGAAGTGGTATGAGGAAGTGACTGACTTATTCAGACTTACGGGTAAAGATATTTACAAGCATGTTCAAGAACACGAGTGACGTGTTCAGATTTAAGGGTAAAGATATTTATAAGCATTTTCTAGAACATGAGTGACGTGTTCAGACTTAAGGGTAAAGATATTTACAAGCATGTTTTAAGGGTAAAGATATTTACAAGCATGTTCAAGAACAAGAAAGAAATTTTCTAGATAGAATTGAGCACGAAGTTGAATGGGAGAGAGAGAGACGAGAGCATTACCAGTTGGAAAAATTGAGCCTCGAGGCAAATTTACAATGTAATCCCCACAGTAGTGATGTATATAGGTGATGATATATATTTTTATAATGCGTGACGGGCGCATTATTCAAATTTCGTTACAACCATTCACAAACAAAGCAGAATACCTTGACGCATTTTTGAAACAATTTCAGCATCTCACAGAAGTGCATAAGATAATTAAAAAAAGTTTTGGGCTTTGAATTTTGTCTAGCCATTTGCATGGCGAGTTGTTAGAATGTGTTTTCATACATTGCCAGACAAAAAAAGGGCGACAACTATGAGGCACTGAGAGATAGTTTGCATTGTCGGTATAAAGTCACAAGTGAGCGATACAGACGAATGTGTTTTCATACATTGCCAGACAAAAAAAAGGCCGACAACTATGAGGCACTGAGAGATAGTTTGCATTGTCGGTATAAAGTCACAAGTGAGCGATACAGACGAATGTGTTTTCATACATTGCCAGACAAAAAAAAGGCCGACAACTATGAGGCACTGAGAGATAGTTTGCATTGTCGGTATAAAGTCACAAGTGAGCGATACAGACGATTGTTCAGACAAACCCAAAAGAAGCAAAATGAATCGCATACCGAATATATATCATTCGAGGTTGGGTACTTTGTCTGACCTGTGGATGGAACGCACGGGAGTCTCTCATTATTTAGACGTGATACACGGAGAACTGATACGTGAACACGTGATGGAGAGTTACTGACCGAATTTAGTGACATTCCTTGCAGAAAGGAGATTGACCGATACTGACCGAGATTGACCGATTCTGACCGAGATTGACCGATACTGACCGAGATTGACCGATACTGACCGAGATTGACAGAGATTGACCGAGTTTGACCGAGATTGACCGATACTGACCGAGATTGACAGAGATTGACCGAGTTTGACCGAGATTGACCGATACTGACCGAACTGAATGATATTGCTAATAACGAGGCGCATCCAGTAGTGTGTGAACATAGGTTTGAAAAATAAAAGTTATGAACAGTAGAGGAAACCGCAACAGAGTGTTGAGATGAATGAAAGCACTAATAAAAATAGTCTGAATGAAGAGAAGTATGAAAGAAAGAACGAAAACCCCTGCATGATAAAAAGTTGCTATACTTGAAATAAAGTGGTACATATCGTGAAATTGTCCTAATAGACCGAGACATGTCTTTGTTGTGAATGAACATGAGGTGAAAGAAAAACAGACAGACACGTTGACAACCACCGCTGTTCACTGTAGAAACCCGTTTTCACAGGTGTGCGGCTAGGCAATCATCAACTCGGTAGTTCTAATTAACAATGCTCTGGAGACCCCAAGTGTGACTTTATAAAACACAGATCATGCTTAACGATTGTTAGTTACATTCTTGCTGGAGTCTGCAGTGACGTATTTCACAGAATACAAGTGGTTCTTCTAAAATAGAGACAGAAGTTATAATCTTGCTGGAGTCTGCAGTGACGTATTTCACAGAATACAAGTGGTTCTTCTAAAATAGCGACAGAAGTTATATTCTTGCTGTAGTCTGCAGTGACGTACTTCGCAGAATACAATTGATTCTTCTAAAATAGAGACAGAAGTTATATTCTTGCTGTAGTCTGCAGTGACGTACTTCGCAGAATACAATTGATTCTTCTAAAATAGAGACAGAAGTTATATTCTTGCTGGAGTCTGCAGTGACGTACTTCGCAGAATACAATTGATTCTTCTAAAATAGAGACAGAAGTTATATTCTTGCTGGAGTCTGCAGTGACGTACTTCGCAGAATACAATTGATTCTTCTAAAATAGAGACAGAAGTTATATTCTTGCTGGAGTCTGCAGTGACGTACTTCGCAGAATACAATTGATTCTTCTAAAATAGAGACAGAAGTTATATTCTTGCTGCAGTCTGCAGTGATGTATTTCGCGGAATACAATTGATTCTTCTAAAATAGAAACAGAAGACATACGGTGATGGAATGACGGGTGGAATCGATAAAATTATTTTGTTATTACTTTTCTTTTTACAGAAATACCTTAACATGAAGAAAGATTACGTTTTGGCCCGGGGCTGCGTTTTCAGTACTAATCTCCACAAAACTAAATTATCTTAATTGATTGAGAAGAAAATAGGAATCACTCTCAGACCGGGTCATTAAGCATACCAAAATCGACTGTGAAGCAAGGAAGAATGAATGCATGAAAACATGGTTATAAGGAAGAAAAAAAACAAATGATCGATAAATTGAAGAAAGACTAAATAAATACGTACGAATTGATTGACTGATGGATAGAATAATATAAGCAGATAAATATGAAGATTAAGAAGAGAGTTTCTTTTCCTGTATTCACATAAAATAGTCTTTTTAAAGTTTGACAATGTATTTTTTTCAAAGTTTTATTGGCCTATTACAAACATTTGTAAAAATAAAAAAATACAGCTATTTCAGAGAAAATTTAAGATGTTAACTTTAATCGCATTACCCTTAATGTATGCTTTTATCATTTTTTTAAAATGTTTTAACAAACTTAATTTTACTGATTAAAACTTTTATGTCTCAAAGAAAACTTAAAAAGAATTTTTTTTAAAAGTAAAAATAGCACTACATATAAACACAAACACGCATTCACACAGATGCACACATAAACACATGCGCTTGCACGCGCCCACCCACACATAAACACACTCACACACGTAAACACGTTCATACACGCACGCATACACACAAGCGTGCACGCACTTGCATTAAATTAAAACCCAGTGTAATTACAGTTGTCCCGTCGTTGCCGTGTTCAACAACAGTCTATTTTTTTTATGTAAGCAATCTATTACAAGTCTAAAGATTCATTTTTAAAAAAACATTTTCTTTATTGATCGACCTATATGTACAGTGATTCCGAATTGAAAGCGGCTTTATTTGCAGTAAGCACGCCAATGCTATTTTAGAGACTTATTCTCTTCGTTCTGTGCCCGCTCAGGGATTTCTATTATAAACAGAGTTAAAGTTTCTTTTTAAAAAAAAAAAAGCCCTAGAAACAATCGTAGGAGGACTACTTTATAACGCATAACGTCAGAGCTTTGTGCGCTATTCGTGACCTCTGACCTACTTGCGTTAAAGTTTCTTAAAGAAAACCCTAGTAACAGACATAGGAGAACTACTTTATACCACGTGACCTCTGACCTGCTTGCCCTAAAGTTTCCGTAAGAAAAACCTGGTGACAGTCGTCGTAGAACCGCTTTGTAACGTGTGACGTCAGAGCTTTGTGCACTATCCGTGACCTCCGACCCTCATGTCTCTATAAAAGTATAAACCATTTAACGAGAGCTTGAAGAAATTTCTTCCAGGGCATGAAAATAATCAGGGGGTCACTTCATAAGAACGTTTCTCAAACCATATGCTTTTTTTTTTTACTTTAATTATAAGCTAAGTCTGGCGAACTGTATGAAGCTTAAGTTGTGTAATTCATTCACTTATGTCATGACATTTTGCATGACAATATGCAACAGTTAAAGTAGTATTCAGATTTGATAGAGGCACTATAAAACTCTATTTGCATTGGCAGAGTATAGCTGAAGATGGTTACATTTAATTGGTACGATTATTTCAATAGTACGGTTTGTGTAGAGCATTATTTTCATTTCAGTGCGTACTGACATTGCATGTCAGTTACAGGTGTTTCATGTGTCTTAAATGCAATTTTCAAGTCGAACGTATAAGTTTGGAGGTCACCTTGTATGATCTGTATGTTTTGTTTTCATAACTCTTTTATTGACACGCATATTAGTTAAATAACGGGTTTATAAGATTTAAAAAGAGAATTTAAATTTATTTTAAAGATTAAAATGTTAAGTATACGAAGTTTAAAGCATAAAAAATTATGTAAATTGAATGCACTTTTAACAGTCTGAAATTACATACACATTATGAATTCCTTATGAAACACATTATGAATTCATTATGAAACACATTGTGAATTCATTATGAAACACATTATGAATTCATTATGAAACACATTGTTAATTGAATTCATTATGAAACACATTGTTAATTCTATCCTTATAAATTAGTATTGTTCATTAGAAGTTCCTTAAAATAAAATGCAGGTAGAAAAGAAATAGAAAAGTACCAAAATAAGGATTTTTTCACCAAAAATAATCTCAAAATAATTCCTATATGCCATTGATTAATAACTGTCGCAAGCAGAGTATATGTATATTATATTTAAAACTGTTTAAAAAAATAATAGTGTTTGTTTAAAAAAAGCATATTTACCACGTGTTCAAATCAATTAGTATATTATTCTTTTAATGTATGTATTTTGAAAAAATAGAAAATAAACGTGGCTTAAAGACTTACTTCTCTTGCATTAATGAGTGATGCTTTGTTGTGATTGTCTTAGCTGCGCGCGGCAATTCCAGAAATTGGTAATGAAGCGTAATAAAGGGCCTGTAACTCTCCCTAAATTAAACAACGGGGAATTAAAGCTACACAAAGCCGGAAAACTGTAGATTGAATCTCAAGAAGAAAGAAGAATTTAAAAACGAAAAGTGAAGGAAAGAAGTGAAAATAATTACATTAGAAGACAAAAATAGTTCAACAATTACAATCGCCCAGCCCCACATTCATCAACATTCTCAAGGTCCTGATCAAGAGAGAAGTCACGTTCAAGCAAATAAACATATTGAAAGCGTTATCGAGTTTTTATTTCATTAGACGCAAACGAACGAGAAAAGTATTATGAAAAAGAAAGCTAAGTCTTGACCTTGTGACAAACCAGCAAAGCCAAAGGTGTAAAATAGGTAAGATTTTCTCTGTTCTGAACGCAGCCAAGTTTCGAGCCAAAAGTGAAAAGTGTCTGCCAAGGCTGGGAAAGTTCTCAACAGGTTAGATTAGCGTCAGGTCTGAACGCGGCCAAATAAAGAACGAAAAGAATAAAGTCAAGGTTGGGAAAATTCTCAAGAGATTAGATTAGCGTCTGGTCTGAACGCAGCCAAGTAACAAGGAAAACAAGTAAAAGTTTATGCCAAGGTTGAGAGCATTTTGAAGCGGCAAGATTCACCTCGTCAACCAACGTTAAGGGCAGAAAAAGTAAATAATCCTGGCCGGAAAGTGCAGTACCTACATCACCCTCGAGTTATGATTGCCAGACAGTTTGTGACCGACTGGAGGCACGTTATTTCTCGTAGACATTAAAGACACGTTATTTCTCGTAGACATTAAAGACACGTTATTTCTCGTAGACATTAAAGACACGTTATTTCTCGTAGACATTAAAGACACGTTATATCTCGTAGACATTAAAGACACGTTATTTCTCGTAGACATTAAAGACACGTTATTTCTCGTAGACATTAAAGACACGTTATTTCTCGTAGACATTAAAGACACGTTATTTCTCGTAGACATTAAAGACACGTTATTTCTCGTAGACATTAAAGACACATTATTTCTCGTAGACATTAAAGACACGTTATTTCTCGTAGACATTAAAGACACGTCAATCGTACATCATCTCGAAGGACAATACGAGGCTCGGGGTTTTCGACTCTTGGTCAGAAAACTGTTTTATACCAAGAAAGTATATACCAAGACAGTTTCTACAAAATATTATTCAAATTTGCCAATATCACCATCACCATCATCATCATCATCATCATCATCACCATCACCATCATCATCACCACCACCATCATCGTCGTCGTCGTCATCATCATCATCATCATCATCATCATCATCACCATCATCATCACCACCATCATCATCATCATCATCATCATCATTAACATTATTATTATTAATTGTTATCATGGTCTTGCCGTTAGCTATTCCTATGGTTACTGTTTTGTTATTCGTATGGCTATCGATATGGCTATTGTTACTGTTTGGCTATTGTTGTTTGTTATTTTTATGCTTATGCTACTTTTACGGTAATTATTGTTTATACTGATTGTATCTCAAAAAAATTATTTTTTTTAATTGGTTATTTGGCCGTATTCTTGGGCGAATCACAGATTTTCAGGAGTTCAAGGCATTATG